>PVIC010018932.1:0-31108 GCA_004025085.1 Thryonomys swinderianus
AGGCAGGCGCCGGAACCACTGAGCTAACCCTCCGGCCCATGGTCATCTTTCTAGTTTGATGAGCCATAACCAAAGTTGACTTTGAATCAAATGATTCTTTATGTTTCAGAAAAAATTTTGCTCTTTATCCTTAAAAAAATTTACTCAAAGATTTGGATGGCATTTGCAGTTATCTCAGCAGATTATTCAGGTTTTAGTTAAAGGGTAAGTTTAGTTAAAATGCAACCCACAGTGAGCAAATTGTTAGGCTAGTAACCAAATGCTGTCTTTTTGTAGGGTTCATATGGCAGTGAACCTGTGGGCTATTGTTCTTGTTAAATGAGGAACTTTCAGCGTATTACTTTCCTCAGGGAGTGCATTTCCTCACAAAAATTTTTTCTTATCCTTATTACTTACATGTCAGAGGAAAGAAAAGGAGACTTTAAGGGGATTTCAGAAATATATTACATTATATAGTATTCCCCTAAAGAGATGAGCTCTAGTGTTTTCAAATTATAATTTTAAAGTAACACAAAAATATTAAGTCTCAGATCAATGAAAGCCAAGTATAACTGAAGTGTAAGGTTAATGAACAAGGAAAAGAAGGGAGGTATTTTGACAGACGCTGATTTCTAAAGAACAGGTGCACACAGTGGCTAAATATAGTGTTGTATCATCAGCATTAGAGAAAATGTAGTCAGAAAAAACCACTAAGGTTTCTTTTCCAAAGTCAGACCTTGGGTAACTTACAGAAATATGAGAGTAATTTAAATGTATTACAAGGGTCCGCGGGTACCTCCTAAAAGGTTGTAGTAGTAATAATACCCCTCCCAGATAGACAGACAGACACACACACATACTTTCATACACAGACTTTCTTCCTTTTTTTTTTTTAGGCTTTTGAGACAAGGTCTCGCTTTGTAGTTCAGGCTGGCCCTGAGCTCACTATGTAGCCCAGGCAACTCAAACTCAGCAATCCTCCTGTCTCTGCCTCCCGAGTGCTGGGATAACAGGTGTGAGCCACCACATCTGGCATTTCCTTTTTTTTTTTTTAACAACACATCTTTTAAAGCCCAATCTTACAAACTCTAAGGAAGGAAGGAGCAGTCATAGGATACATGTCATTGGGTAGCTAAAGAAAGCCAGCTTGCTTTTGGTTTGATCTCTCCATGCTTTTCATAAGCAGGTTAATATACAAGTATAATTGTACCAAACATTTTTACTAACTGTGTCATAATACTGATGTCATTTATGAGAGGCATTGAAAAAAATTGAGGGTTGTTATGATAAATTCTCCCATACAAGTACTAACCGGGACCGACCCTGCTTAGCTTCTGAGATCAGACAAGATTAGGTGCATTCAGGGTGGTATGGCCATGACTATTCTCACAAATTGTGGAGTTAGACTGGAACAAAATTCTACCTCTGTCAGTTACTAGCTATTAAACTTCTCATGCTCTTCACTCTCTATAAAAAAACAGTCTTTTGAATTTGTACATATAAATAAGCTGAGTAATAGACTAATTTGTTCAGAAATAATCATTGAAGAGGGCAGTATGTTTCCCCTTCTACATATGGAAAGTTGAGGCTAAGAAAGGATAAGTCGATAGCAGGCAGTTCCATGACTTCTATCATCTGCAGTGCTCTTCTCACTAGACTGTACTGTTTCTATGAGAAAATTTGGAGTAGACCTAGATTAATATTAACCTATTTTGTTTTATTATCTTAATACAAAGTTCCTAAAGTTACTTTTGGTTATAGTGTTCTTTTTCCTCCACAGGCAATTACGCTCTGATGATTACATGACTATACTTAGAGACTGTAGCTTGCCGACTGTGTATCTGGCCAGGCTCCATGACTGAGGGCCTGCGTTCCACCACATCTGAACTTGTTAGCAGACGTATTATTTTATTGTGCTCTTGGATCTTCTTGGGACTTTATACCAATATCAAATTTTCTCTCCCTTATGACAACTCTGGCTTTTTTTTTTTTTTAATACATGGTAATGTGCCATAAGACACAGCTTTTAAGCTAAAAGCCAGCATCCAGAAGGCTGGGAAGTCAGACTACCTCACTGTTATTTAATGTGTTCTGGAGATGTTAGCTAGTGAACTAGACAAGAGTGAAATACAATACAAAATTTTATTTACAGGTAGGGTTGTATATTTGCAAAGCCCAAGAAGCTCAGTTTTCAAATATAACAAACATCTTTGGGAAATAAATTATAGAAGGAAATAGACATAGCTCTACAGGAAAATGTAAAAGCTGTGAGAATTCTTGGTTGGAGTTTATATCATTATCACATTGATACAATGCAGATGTTAGTTCTGATTCATTTAGTAAAATAAAATATTGAGACTAGTCAAGATAAAGAGAGGAGGGAGATGTCTTAACTGTTTATCAGATGTTCAAATATAATATAAAGCTAGAAATTAAAATAACTTGGTATTAATGGAGGCATCAGTGCCAAACAACTGTCAGAAATTAAACCGTATATAAGAGACTAAAGATTCAGTGAAAGTCACTTTTCAAATAATTGGAGAAAATGTGGGTTACTTTACAAACAAGGATGAGACAACTGAGTAACCATTTAGAAAAATAAGTTGGATTTCTTCCTCATCCTGTAGATTAACTGTGAAAGTGCTATTGTAAAACTGTGAAGATATTTCTATTCCTGAAGTGAAAAGACTGTAATACATGATAAATGTATTTGTTTACAAATTAAACATTTACATGCTGAATTAGAGAAGATACCATAAAACAAAAATGTCTGATGACAGACCAGAATATATTTGCAATGAGAAAGAGGAACTTCCAAAGTATATAAAGAAATAAAAACGTAGCAGAAAAATGATGAGAAGATATACATTTGAAAAAATATTTTTTTATTGGTACATCATATATAAACATCACAATTACACTCCACATTGAGAATTTGTATCAGTACATGACACAACTTACTTCTCAACGATATTCTTGCTTTTCTCATGAGGCAAATAGAATTTCCAAATTGGTGAATGTAAAATGTACTAAATAGTATATATGGAGAAGATAGGCACCCATCTACATTTTAGGAGGAAGAATAAATTGTCAAAAAATTTCTGTAGGCATTTAGCAGTACTTAACAAAATAAATATCTGTATCTGTTGAACTAGCAGGTTGATTCACAAGAATTTATCCTCTGTGGATAGTAAGAATATTTATCATGGCATTGTAACAGTTTAAATGAAGTTTGAATGTTCACATAAAAGGAATACTGTGAATGCCGGATGTGGTGGCTCACGCCTGTAATTCCAGCACTCGGGAGGCAGAGACAAGAGGATTGCTGAGTTCGAGGCTTGCCTGGGCACCATAGTGAGCTCAGGGCCAGCCTGAACTTCTAAGCGAGACCCTGTCTCAAAAAGCAAAAAAAAAAAGGAATACTGTGAAGCTAATGGAAATTCTTTGTCAAGGGAATGAAACAAGATATAAGACAGTTCAGTATAAAGTATGATGAAGAGGGATAAATAATGATAATGCGTATAAGAAACTATGGAAGGCTGGAGATTTAGGTCAGTGGTTCCTGTGCCAGCCTCACAAGCGCAAGGTCCTGAGTTGGATCCCAGTAACCACGTACAATGCTGGGCGTGGTGACTCACGCCCACCAGCCATCAATTCCACCTACCACAGTGCCGGGCGTGGTGGCTCATGCCTGTCATCCCAGCACCTGGGAGGCAGAGATAGGAGGATTGCTGAGTTTGAGGTTTGCCTGGGCTACATAGTGAGCTCAGGGCCAGCCTGAACTACAAAGCGAGAACCTGTCTCAAAAAAAAAAAAAGAAAAGAAACTGTTGAGTTGTTCCATGAGGAACTGGGAGACTGAGGGCCAAAAACCCAGAAGCAAGTTTTATTTCTTAATATATACTCTTACATATTTTTTTACTTGGAGGCAATACTTTTAAATCATGTACTCATGTTATGTATTTAGCATATATTTTGAATAAAAAATCGTGCTGTACTTCAGTTTTTGAATATGATAGTTTTGGATAAAGTAACCCTAGTATGTTTTTTTTCCTAAGAGATCTATTGGAAAGTCTTTGAAATTCATTTTGACTTTAGGCTTTGCTGTATGCCTGTCAGTAAAAAGACTAACTCTATATTTCTATAGTATTGATTTTTTTATCTTGTTTAGAAATATTTACTGCTTATCTTATGATGTTATTGTACCTCATTTATTTGCAAATTGGTGATTATACTTGGTATGAACTTAATCTTTAGTTCTCAAATCATGATGGTTTTGCTTCAGTAACTCTCCTTGAGAATGGTTTGCAAGGGTTTTTATTTAAAAGAGAAAACAATCAACCTGCCTAGAGAAACTAACAGCTGTGTTTATTTTGATCTGGACAGATTTGGAGGCCAATCACTGCCACCTTTTATTTCCCTGTGGGTCCAGGAACTGGATTTCTTTATTTGGTCAATTTATATTTCTTATATCAGTATTCTACACGACTTGAAGCAGGTATGTCTTTGATAGTTGTTTTAAGTACTGTTTCTTTCTAATTTACTAATCTATACGTTTACTTCCTTGGAGAAATTTTAAGGGCAGACAGCAGTAGTGTATGAAAAATGGCATGATGATAGTGTATATACCTAGTGACAGTGGGAAGACTGTGTGAGTCACTTATATTATTTGACTGCAGCAGAACATCATGAAGTTTAAAGTGTCTGTCACTATTTTGTAGGTGCAAAAGGCACATGAGGAGTTTACATGGTTTGTCCAGTTCCTCAGTGGGTGAGCTATGCACTTCTCATTTTACTTGGCCATCTCATTGCTTTTCTTCAGAGCAGTCTTTGTCATTCGATGCAGCAGTGGCCTGGAGGTTGTGTATCTCTCAGATTGAGGTTGAAATTCCCTGTGTGCAAATAAATGCCTAGACTTATTTTCTGTAATTGAAACACTCAACTTTAAAATACATAGTCAGGATTTAATAATATGGTAGTTTATCAGATGTATGTTGTATAGTCTGATGTATGAATAAACTGTCAAAATCTTTTCTTAGAGCTAGGGATTCAGTTCAGTGGTTCTGGCACCTGGCTCACAAATGCAAGGTTCCCAGTTCAATCCCTGGTACCAAAAAAACCCCAAAACAAAGAGCTTTTCTTTTTTTTTCCTTTTTGGAGACAGGGTCTCGCTTTGTAGTTCAGGCTGGCCCTGAGCTCACTGTGGTGCCCAGGCAAGCTGCCGTGAACTCAGCAATCCTCCTGTCTCTACCTCCCGAGTGCTGGGATGACAGGCGTGAGCCACCATGTCCGGCATTGTGGTATGCGGTGTTGATTGTTGGTGGGCGTGTCTCCACGCCCAGCATTATATGTGGTTACCAGGGATCGAACTCAGGTCCTTGCGCTTGCGAGGCAGGCGCTGGAACCACTGAGCTAATCCTCCGGCCCACAAAGAGCTTTTCTTAAAAATATTACTGAATTACTGTTTATTTCTGACAGTGCATTTATATGCCATTCTGAGTTGTTACACTAAGAAGCAATAAGTTGATAAACTGTCCTAATAGGAGTGTTATTTTGTTCTGGTGAAATGATTTGGAAAAGTTTGGCTGTCCTCAGAGAGGAAGCTTAGGTTGAAGAATTCTCACCACTAAAACTAAGTCAGTGCTTATATGTTTGAGGATTGTGTTAGTCTCATAATTGTAGGGAAATAGTAGGGTGAGCATTTGGTGTCAGATTAATGTTTCCTTAAACTGACACTGGGTATGAGAGTTTTTTCTTTCTTTCTTTCTTTTTTTTTTTTTTTTTGTGACAGGGTCTTGCTTTTGTAGTTCAGGCTGGCCCTGAGCTCATATGCTTGTAGCCCAGGCAGGCCTTGAACTCAGCAATCCTCCTGCCTCTGCCTCCTGAGTGCTCACGTCTACAGGTGTGAGGCACCACACCAGGCACTGGGTGTGTGGCACTGACTGCAAGTGGGCATGAGTCACCATGCCCAGTGTTGTATATGGCTACCAGGGATCGAACCAGGGACCTTGGGCTTGCTAGGCAGGCGCTAGAACCACTGAGCCAAATCTCCGGCCTATGAGTTTTTTTTTTTAAGGAAAGAAATCATTATATTAATATAAAATGCAGGGTCATAGACTACACAGACTACATTGGGAGAGGTCAGGCCAATTCTCAGAGCAGTTTTGAGGAAGGGGAGTATGTCAGCTGCGGTGAGACTAGCAGTGAGGCTGCTCTCCCCTGTGTCAGGTTTGAGCCTGAGGTCCGTCAGTGTGGATGATTTCATTCTCACTTTTCCCACTGTATGTAGTTATGCTGCTGACTTGCTGAGCCATCTACCTTTCTGGTATAATAGAGAATTAAGTTACTGGAAGAATTAAAAAGTAGTGAACTGTAGATTAAGTGTGGGCGATCTCTGATCAATTAACTCTTTACGATAGGAAACCTTAAACCATAAAATGTTTAATGAGCCTTTCTTTTTAATGAGATCAGACTGACTTTACATATAATCCAGTATTTTACCCATTTTATTTTATTTTGTTCTGTTTTTTTGAAACTCAGTGCCTCGCACTTGCCCGGCAGGCACTATGGTGCTAAGCTACATCCCCAGCCCCATTTTAACTATTTTAAAGTGTATTCAGTGGTCGTTAGTATATTCACAATGTTATACAAATGCCACAACAGTTTCATTCCAGAATGTTTTTATCACTTCTCACAACTCTTAAGCAGGGCTTCTCTGTTCCCCTTTCTCCTCTCCCAGCCCCTGTGCCCACTAATCTACTTTCTGTGTATTATCACCGGTTTTGGACATTTCTTATGACCTTTTGTGACTCACCCACACGGAGATGTGCCAATCCCTATTTGACTGTCCCACACTTCCAGCTGTTGCCTTCCAGTGAGTCTGCTAGCTAGCAGCCTCACCTCTATTTTTACAGCAAAATGCTGGGCATGATGTGATTTTCTTTGTAAGTCTTTCAGAATTTACCTGTGAAATCGATGTCAAGATTCTTTCTAGTACTATTTTAAGATTAACCCTAAATCTCAGTGTTCTTTGTCCTCTTTTTACTTGTCTCCTCTTGATGAAAGGTCCTGAGAGGTCATTGACTCATTCCAGTACCTAGATAATACAGTGATGTTTAAATATTATTCAACCTGAATACATTGAAGAAAAATCCATAGGATAATTAGGCCACTGGTCTCTTCTGTTTGCTTTGATTCATAGAAGTTGTTTTCTTATTCCCTATTCCCTACCTACGGAGCAGTTTCAAATATTCAGACTGAGAGGCTTTGTGTGTGTTTTGTTGCGGGTTGAGCCCAGGGTTTCCACACTGAGCTACATCCCTAGTCTGTGGACTGTGAGACACAGTCTTGGTAAGTTGCCTAGCCTGGGTTTAAATTTTGCACCCTCCTGTCTCAGCCTCCAGAGTGCTGGGGTTATAGGTGTGTGCCATCATGCCTGTCGGAGAGGCATTTTTAAAACAACTTTGCTGAATTATACAGCTGGCTGTCTGAATTCATGGGTTCTGCCTTTTTAGATTGAACCAACTGCAAATGGAAAGTATTTGGTGGGCCAGGGATTTAGTTTAGTGGTTCTACATCTGCCTCACAAGCGCAAGGTCCTGAGTTCACGTCTGTAATCCCAGCACTCGGGAAGCAGAGGCAGGACGATTGCTGTGAGTTCAAGGCTTGCCTGGCCCCAAGGCTTGGGGTCAGGCTGAACTACAAAAGTGAGACCCTGTCTCAAAAAAAAGAGAATCAATCTGAACTGAATGTGTATGGACTTTTTCCCTTTCATTATTTCCTAATGCAGTATAACAACTATTTATAAAACATTTACATTATATAAGGTAGTATAAGTGATTTAGAGATGATTTAAATTTGCTGGAGGATATGTACAGGCTTTATGTGAATGTATATACTGTTTTATGTAGGAGTTTGAACATTTGCAGATTTTGGTATCTGAGATGGGTGCCGGAACCAATCCCTTTTCCAGGTACATAGGATAGCTAACTCACTGTACAGTTCACCCATTTAGAGGGTATAATTTAGTGGTTTTTAGTATCTTTGCAGAGCTGTGTAGTCATTGTAATTTGTGATATTTCATCACCCCGAAAGCTCTGTACCTATTAGCAGGCATTCCTTATTTCCATTCAATGCCTGTCTCCCCTACAACCCATAGGAAATGTACTTTCTGGCCCTTTATCTCAGTCCTTCTGGATGTGCCTTAAAAATGGAATCAAGTTGCATGTCGTTACTGTGACTGGCATCATTCCCTTAGTGCATGTTTTCAAGGTTCTTCTATGAAGAAGGTGTTCCATTCCTTTTTATCACCGAGAGTCCATCGCATAGACAGTACTGTTTGGTTCATCATCAGTTGACTTGGCTGTGATGCTGTGAATGCTGCTGTTGCACAGTAGTGTGGAGAGGAATTCATGCGATCATTTTGTTTACCCTTCTGTTTCACAAACGAGTACAGCAATGGGAGAGAGCAGCAGTGACATATCCCAGAGGTCACATCCACAGAACTCAGTATAACACAGCTCCGAGGGGAATCCACGGGTACTGATTCCCTGTCAGCCTCAGGTTAACATCTTGACAAAATGTTTGCTACTTGCATATTTTCCTGCTGCCTAAATTGTTAAGTATATAACAGTATTGGCATACTTATGAGGTTTCTGATTTGAATGGGAAAGCTACAATTTGAGACCTGTTCATTGTGAATTTCCAGTTGCAAGCGTGCCAAACATTATAGTACTATATTTTATGTGATTATAATATCTTAAATAATCTAAAGAATCCTTAGTTCTTGAGAACCCAAAACCACATCAAAGCACAGCTCTTGTTATATTGAGAAAACTTGTTAGCCTCAGTCCTGGTCGGTCCCAGTGATCCTTTATTCAACTTCGAGCCTCCTTCATGTGGCCGAGGTGTGTCCTTGAGGTGACATGGAAGAAGCAAAGGAGAGAGGGGCTTTTACTGGAAACCTGGTTTATTTCAGATATTACCTGCTTCTGCCTGAAGGATTATTCAGTGCTTTTCTAATTGATTAGCTTTATCATGTAGTTGGTAGAGTATGGAGTAGAGAGAGGGAAGGTGATTTTGTTTTTTTTGTTTTTTTTTTTTTTTTGAGATAGAGGGTCTCGCTTTTGTAGTCCAGGCTGGCCCTGAGCTCATTATGTAGCCCAGGCAAGCCTCAAACTCAGCAATCCTCTGCCTCCTGAGTGCTGGGATTACAGACATGAGCCACCACGCCTGGTGGGAAGATGATTTTTAAGCTGGAGTGATCGTACAGTTATTCTGTTTCTTTGATCCTCTTAAAACCTTCAGACTGAAGGCAGTAAGAATCATCCACAGAAGATAGAGCTGAGTTGTCGATTAATGGCCATTAATAAAACAGCACCTGTGTCATGGTAATGATGCAGTGATAGAGCAGTAAACCAATAGTTAGATCTCACTCTTCTCTGAATAGCTGTGTGAGTACTTGGTCTCCTGTGAAGGGGACCGTAGGTTATGTCTCACGGTGAGAATTTGTGGGGCAGGATGGCTGCTGAGTTTCTCTCCTTCCCTCTCCTGTTACTTCACCTTCCTGGATCATCAATACCCAGAAGACAGAGACCGAATCTCCTCAGTAGCTGCATCTGGAGTTGGGCATGCGCATGTCTGTTTCTGAGAGTAGTCATGGTAATAGCGATGAGATGCCCCTGCATAGGCCTGCCGAGGGAGACACAGGATGCAGTGGGAGGCGAAACAAATGTGCTTCCTTCCTGAGAAGTGCATGATCCCGGGTGAGCAGGCATTACCCAGTTAATCGAGAGTGTGACCACCGTTAGGACATGACCACACAGGAAGCACCAGCGGAGCAGGAAGGCCTTGCACGGCCCCCCGTGTTTGGGATGGGGTCCGAAGCTCTGAAATGGAGCTGAGAGTCAAGTGTGTAGTTGAGAAATCAGGGGAATCTGACTCAGGTTCTTTGTTTCAAGATTTTATTGACACGTTTAGATGTTTGTAAAAATGCACTTTTCTTGAGAGGAGTGCTTTTAAAAATACTGTTTTGTTTTTTCTAAGTTTTTTGACATTATGTTCTGAAATTGTGAACCATGACGTTGGCTTATTTTTGTTTCCAGGAGCTTTTGATGGGAGGCCAGCGGACTATTTATTCATGCTACTCTTTAACTGGATTTGCATCGTGGTATCCTTCTGCTGTTTTGAGTCAGAGATGGACCCCTTTTTTTGTTTGTTTCTTCATTTTCAGATTTGGGAACATAGATATTATACTATCAAAATTTCAAATTAGTGTGCATCTTTATGTACTAGAGTGAATAATTAAGAATAATTAAAGTTCTTAAAAGTGCAAGTAGATCATATAGCCATACATGAGTGATAAATTCTCTTGCCATTGCTTTTGTGGGATTTTTTTCACATTTGGTTGAGTTTTATTACTGTTCCTTCTTGTTCTGAGTTCTCTGTGTTCTCAGGGGTGACAGCTTGTTGACTGAAGCACAAAGAGATTCTGTGCTTTGAGACAGCTTTAGAAACCCATGGTTCTTACCAGAAAGTTAATTTACGGGAGTGTCATTTTCTGACTGTTGTTTTCTTTCTTTCGGGGTTTTCAGTAGTAATTCGTGCCCTGTATAAACTACCCTGTATGAAAGACAGAGCTTTGGCCACAGCCCATTTCTGCTCTGTGTCAGCCACAGTTGTCAGTGCCCTTCCAACTGTGGCGGTCTCACAGATGGCACAACAGCAGAAGTGACTCGGTGGCTCGAGGGCTGGGCAGAGTGGGTAAGCTTACAGTTGCTGGTGGACTCTGCCTCCGTTGAAAGTTGGCTGAGAGCCAAGAAGTGTAGGACTTTGGATATTCCTTTTTCCTTTGAGGGAATGAAACCAAAAGTGGTTTTAAACTTTGGCTGTGCCCGAGAGCCCTGAGTGTGAGCAGAGTCGTCGTGTTTCAGGTGCACAGGTGCCTCTGTCCTCTGCTTGAAGGAGAGGTGCCAAGCCACATGGCAGGCATGGAAAGAGGACTCCTGTGACTCACTGGGTCATGCAGAGGCTGTTAATTTCTGCACTTCCTTGTGGTACAGTCTCATGGAATATTCATGACAAAGATTGTCAGAACCTTTGTGTTCTCAGGTGTTTTAAGTAATCTGAATGACAGCAAACTTTTCATTCAGAACATTGGAATGAAATTAATGTTTCAGTGGGGAAAATAATATCAGACCGGATAGGTACTGAAAATTTTTTTATTATCTGATCTTTAACTTCACAAATCAAGATTACTGGCTTGGCAATGGATATGCAGGTAAGTGTCCCTTTAAACTGTTTGCCTTTTATATAGTTCAGACTGGCTGTGAATATAGCCTTTGCTGGGAGTTAAATGCTACTGTGTGATTAGTTGTGTGGTATTTTGAACTTACAGAATGATATGCTTTATTATGACGATTTTAAGTTAGCTGAACTTTTGGAGTTCATATGAGTTATCTAAATCATTGTTTTTCTTGCTCATTTCTGGCTTTTGTATTATGTTTGAATACTAAGAATAATGGTTTTTTATTTGTGAGGATTTTTAAAACCCAGATATATGATAGATAGAGCATATGTTTTACAAATAACAGCTTGACTTAAATATTTGAGTCCATCTACTCTAATTGTGTTACGTTTTATTAGGGAACTTTGTAGCATTCTTTGTATCATAAGTTAATGGGATCAATTTATAATTCTTATGAGTTGAATTTTATTTTGCTTTTTGACTGTTCATAGGAGAAATTGTTTTTGGAGGAAGAAATATAAAGCATAGTAGATTTATGGTAACCCTTTATTCAAATTAAGTCCTTCTGGAGCCAGGCTTTTACATGTCACTTCTTTTGCAGTTGCTGATGATTCCTCTGATCATGTCAGTACTCTATGTCTGGGCCCAGCTGAACAGAGACATGATTGTGTCATTTTGGTTTGGAACACGTTTCAAGGTACTTGACTTTAGCTGGAAAAATTTTTCATTGTCTGTGTAGGACTTGTGTACTTCCTGACTCCACCAGGAGAGAGCACTACAGAGCACTGTACCATAGACAGACCCTTTTTTCCCCTCCTGGGGTCAACTTCTGCTCATTGTTACTTCCCTCTGCTCAGGCCCCTCGGGGATGTGTTCCTCAGTGATCTTGTGTGTGTGTGTGTCTGTGTCTGTGTGTGTCTGTCTGTGTAAAACTCATTTAAAATCTTGCCCTTTAAATTTGTTGTTTCTTAACCTTCTGTATGTGTTTAACATAGCCAGTTTTTTTCCCTACCAAACACTTCCTTTATATCTATTCTCACAATTTTTCACTTGTAACTTTTTGATTGTCTTCTAAAAATTCTACCCATTATGGAACTGAACATACACTGTATGTTTTTGTGTGTATGTGTTACAGGGGATCGAACTTGGGCCCTTGTGTGTCCAAGGTTGGCATGGTACCACTTGGGCTAAATCCCCAGCCCCATACATACGCTGTATTTTTAATTTCATGCCTGGAACTAGTTAGACTTGGCTTTGGGCTTTTGCCCTGTGTTGTTCTTTTTTTTTTTTTTGAGACAGGGTCTTGCATTGTAGTTCAGGCTGGCCCTGAGCTCACTCTGTAGCCCAGGCAAGCCTCAAGCTCAGCAATCCCCTGTCTCTGACTCCCAAGTGCTGGGATTACAGGTTTGAGCCACCAAACCCGGCATTTGTGGTGGGTGGTACTGATTGCTGGTGGGCATGAGTCACCACGCCCAGTATTGTATGTGGTTGCTAGGGATTGAACCAGGGACCTTGCACTTGCAAGGCAGGTGGCGGAACCACTGAGCTAAATCTCCAGCCCCAACCCTGTGTTGTTCTTGTAGTACTTAAATTAGGTAAGTACAAGTCTTTCATTACTAGTCTCTGAAGCTCTGCCAATACCCTTAGCTTTTGCTATCAGGTTTTGAATACAACAGGGGTCTTCCATGTTGAATTCCATCTACAGAATTGTCTTATTGACATCAGTATGTAATAATTTAAACATTCAGGGTGTTACAGTTTGCTGGTAGGAGTCTGAGTGAACCTCTGTCATGGTGTGTGTCAGCAGTATCTGTAAGATACTTGGCTGGTTTCTGAAGCTTGTTAATGTGAATCCTGCAGGGCACGTGTTATGTCTGGACGATAGTAGTGGCATCTGGTTTCCAGGTACATGTACACACAGAAGTCCGGATTTAATTAGCAAGCTTTCAGTGCAGGACGAATGCTGCTGGACTGGTCTGTAAAGTTTGAGTGACCCCCGTGAACTTAGGTTCCCATTTCAGTCCCCGTCCAGCTCTGCCTTCTTCTTCGGGTATGCTTGCTTATGTTCGTATGTATTCTTTCCTAGGCCTGTTATTTACCTTGGGTTATCCTTGGATTCAACTATATCATTGGAGGCTCGTAAGTGACACTAGATTTATTTAATCGGAAATTAATCTTTAGAAAACTTCCATTCATTTTTTTATTTATCTCATCCTTATAACAATTTTTAAAAATTTCAATATTGGGCCGGAGATTTAGCTCAGTGGTTCTGGCGCCTGCCTCGCAAGCGCAAGGTCCTGAGTTCGATCCCAGTAACCACATACAATGCTGGGCATGGAGACTCACGCCCACCAGCAATCAATACCACATACCACAGTGCTGGGCGTGGTGGCTCACGCCTATCATCCCAGCACTCGGGAGGCAGAGACAGGAGGGTTGCTGAGTTCGCTGCGGCTTGCCTGGGCTACATAGTGAGCTCAGGGCCAGCCTGAACTACAAAGCGAGACCCTGTTTCACAAAAAAAAAAAAAAAAAATCTCAATATTGATTTGCTAGAACCTAATAATTATATTTTGATGTAATTGGTTAAATTGCAGGCTTTAAACCGGGTGGGTATTGGATGGTTGTGACTTTGTTAGTGCATAAGTAGATACAATATCTATTTTGAACTTACATTTGAAACATGTGTTTTCACTCTTCAAACTAAGCAAAAGACACACCTGAGTCTGAATTGACTTCTGTAAGAGCTGTTCATAAAATTAATGTCTTTATTCTTAAGTTATTTCCAGAAAGCCTTAGAAACTGCTCACGATCAATAGAAAAGCAGACACTAAGATGGGAAGTAGTTTTGTAACCAGTTTTGGTGGTACAGAAGTTTGGCTAAGTGGTACATTCCTAGTTTGCTGGTCTGTAATTAGAATCGAGGTTTAGTGAAGACTTTAATGTCTTCGTTCAGAGTTTTTAAGGGAATAGCCAGGCATTCCTCTAATCCCATTGTGCTCTGAGGCTGAGGCAGGAGGATTACACATTCGAGCCTAGCTTGGGCCATTTAGCAAGACTCTGTCTTAAAATAAAAAGTGAGACATGGGCTGAGCATGTAGCTTAGTCTGAAGGCCTTTGTTTTAACCCACTAATAGTGGGAAAAAGTATTAAGTTACAGCCAGAGAAACGATACAGTATTTACACATGTGTGTGCTATTTATTTCACTGATGGCTATGGCCTCATTTAGCTATAAATGTCTCTAATTTATCATTCTTTATGACTGAATAATACTCCTGAATAATAATAATCTTATATAAGAAAACCACATTCAGTCTCCAGTTGATGGGCATTTGTGCTGTTTCCAAGATTGAGCTATAACAAAGTAAGATGCTGTAAACACGGTGCGCATGTGTCCCTCTGGCAGGCTGCTTTTGGTTCTCTTGTGTGTGTACCCGGGAGGGAGACAGCAGGGTCAGATGGGACTTTGAAGCCTGGTTTCTGGGGCAGCTCCACAGTGGTTGCACGAGTCTCCATTCATAGCCGTCGTGAAGAAGGTTCCTTTCTCCTCAGCTCCCTGCGAGCTTTTGTTTTCAGTTGATTTCTTGTTAGCAGAAAGTGTCCAAAGTGTACCGTAGGTATTGTGACAAAGGGAAGGGACACAGGAAGGGAGGCAGGGGAAAGCAAAGAAGAGAAAGAAAATATTTGAAGGTAAAAAGGGAAAGATGGAAACAAAGCTTATGTGTTTAGGGGTGGGGGTCGTAGGGAGGGCAGGGGGTGGGAAAAAATGGGAAGATACGTCATATGCAGGTAGAAATTCTCAAGGGAGGAATGTGATCATGTGGTATACCTGAAATGGACCAGTAAAGTCAATTAAAAAACAAATGCAGCTATTCTAAGATTGCCCATTTTTTAATACATTACAAAACATTTTCAGGTCTCGGTGATTGTAATAGCGCTGGTTCTTCGTGTATCTGACACTGCTGTTCTGCACGATCCGCACTTGTGCTTGCGGCAGAGAGCAGTGAACGAACCGGCAGACCTGGCCGAGCGTGCAGCCCGCTCTGAGCGTGCGCCGCTGCTCTCCCCTGAGAGGCAGCGTCTGTCCCCGGCGGGAAGGACGTCGGAGGTGCAGGCGAGGGCAGGGATAGTGAGAGCAGGCCCACAGTCTGGAGGTGACCTGCCCGTGGGCCTCAGGGGACCCTCGGAGCTCGGTGTGTGTCTCAGGGTGCAGGTCGGCTTTCCCGCCAGGCAGGACGCGAGGGGCGGGATGCACAGTAGATGCCGGGCCGGGGACTGGGTGGGTGCGCTCTTCGCTCCTCTCCTGGTGGCCTGTGTTTCACACACACACACACGGTGCTCACACTGGAGCGCGTTGGGAGGTCGGCTGTGCAACCGCCCTGAGTCTGGAGCTGGGAGCAGCAAGAGCAGCGTCGTGAAGATGGCTAAGCTTAAAAGAGACGGCAGGGGTGCTGCTGGCCTGCAGGGGCCGTGGCTTGTGTGGGTGCAGCGTCACTTTTCCATCCTGTAGTGCATTTGCCTCGACCTTGAGGAGGGCAGGCCCTGCTCCAGCGCTGTCCCAGCCTCGGGAGACTGTGCGGCCTCGGAGAGGATCTCCTCCCCAGGCCGTCCGCTAGTTACCACCAGGTGCTGCTCACTTTCTCATGTGCGTGTCTTTCAACTAATTTGATTCTCTTTGCAGGGTGATCAATGAGCTAATTGGAAATCTTGTCGGACATCTTTATTTCTTCTTAATGTTCAGATACCCAATGGACTTGGGAGGAAGAAATTTTCTGTCTACACCTCAGTTTTTGTAAGTACTTTTTCCCTCCCTGACCAGGGACTGTCTTGGTCGTGCTCTCGTGCTTCTTGACAGGGTTCTGAGTCACCTCCCATCTGACAGAGAGTGAGTGGTAAGTGACTTGCCTCGCCACTCAGTCACGGGAAGCAAGAGGTGGAAACCAGCACCTCTTCTGGTGGAGATGCCTTGAGCGGGGCGCCGGCTCAGACAGCACAGCCCCGAGCACTCAGGCTGGGAAGCAGTGGCCTGGGGCGGCCAGGTCCCCAGGGTGACGGTGTTTTCTGCACGATTGGTGCCGCCTGTGATTTCCGCTGAGATTGTATAGGGCTGTTCAAAGTTATAATAAAAACATGAGGGTCGCGTGGTCCCAAGCCCTAGGGTCATGTGCCTGTTCTTTATCTGCTTTTAGGGCTGACTCAAGGGCAGAGGCTGAGGGTAGGCAAGAGCGGTTTGGCTGTGGGTGCCGTTCTGCTCAGACCGTGAAAACTTTGGTGCCGGGAAAGTCACAGCCAGCAGCTTTGGTCTGCAGGTGTCTCAGTGGATGGCCGGGAGGGGAGCCCAAAGGAGCCGAGCGTCTGGGAGACTCGGCCAGTCAGTGCCGAGGTGAGGGGCTGCTGTGCTGAGCGGAGACGCGGGTGCACTGCTTCACAGAAGAAGCAGACCGTGCTGTCGGCGAAGCGGAGGCTTTCGGAGAAGGGACCAGCTGAGCACCGTCTGGGTGTCACGGCCCGCCGGACGGTCACGCCTGATTGTGTCAGGGGCGATGGGATGTGCAGTAATGGCTTGCATTTAAAAGCTTAGGAAACCCCTTTCACGTCTTGCTCATTATAACGTTTTGCACAGTCCGTGAGGGCAGCTGAATGCATAGCACCCTCCCCACCCGGCACAGGGAGTGTTTGTGCACGACTTTTACTATGAGCTGTAATACTCAGAAGAGCACAGTGTTTTGTTATGTGGGTTTTTTAAATCTTTAAGAGAATAAAAAGAAACTTGTTTTTCTTCTGAGCCTTGGATTGCCTTTAGCCTAAAAAAACAGGTGACCTATCTGCTTTCCAGTTGTCAGAGGACATATAATAGGTTTGGATTTCTGATTTAGGTTTATCAAGTAGGATGACAGATACATCAGTTTGAAAAGCGTGTGCTTTGGGGGGCAGCTAAGAGTTGCCTTATTTTTTTTTGGTGGTACAGGGGATTGAACTCGGGCCCTTGTGCTTCCAAGGTAGGTGCGGTTCCACTTGAGCTAAATCCCCAGCGAGAGTTGTCTTACTTTAAATGGCTGCACTCTGACTTAACAGCTTCTAGTTATTTCTTTTCTTTTTTTTTTTGAGACAGGGTCTCGCTTTGCAGTTCAGGCTGGCCCTGAGCTCACTATGTAGCCCAGGCAAACCTCGAACTCAGGGATGCTCCTGCCTCTGCCTCCTGAGTGCTGGGATGACAGTTGTGAGCCACCACACACCCAGCATTGTGGTATGTGGTGCTGATTGCTGGTGGGTGTGAGTCACCACACCCTACGGTATTGTTGCATGTGGTTACCAGGGATTGAACCAGGGACCTTGTGCTTGCTAGGCAGGCGCTGGAACCACTGGGCTAAATTTCCAGCCCTTCTAGTTATTTCTTATATATGGACAGGAGTACGTATGCTTTTCAAGGCAGACTCGGCAGCCACTGGAGCCTGCCTTCACTCGAGCTCTCTGTTGGTGGAGGCCCTTCTATTACATTTTGCATAAAGATCAGATGACAAAATGTAGCTTCTTTGCAAAAGCAGTAACTGCTTTGAAATTACCATAAATTTTTGTTGATTATGTATAATTGGTTATCTTTTTATACTAATTACTTGCATTTAATTTCCCTACTCGCTTAAGCAATGGAGACGGCTTCCATATTGTCTTAGTGTAAGTAGCGAAGCAAGCAGCCCTCATGTTGCCTTTCTCAAGTGCTCTCTTCTGTTACGTATTTGGAGGGATATTATTGTACCAGGTGTTGTCAGTGTGGAGAACCCAGTGCTTGGAAATACACTTTGATTTAATGATACAGCTGGATTTGCTTGAGGGTAAGAGTTGAGTTACAGAATTCTAAGATGGTTAGCATTCTGCATTCTACTTGGAAAATGAGCTGCATTTTCTCTCCTGTACACAGTTGATTTCGAGTTTAGAAGGGGCCAGTGTCTTGGGAAGGAGGGCGGAGGCTGCAGTCCCTGACTGCTGTCCTGTCCTGCAGGAGCCATGCGCTGCAGAAGGCCGTGGACAGTGCAGGCTCCAGACCAGACGTCCTGTCTGTCTTGACGAGCTTCACTCAGTCTTGGCCCCGTGTTCTCTTCCCTAGAAGCAGCGGTGATGCTGTTGTGCCTGTCTTTTGGGGTCGTGTGGGTCAGAGGAAAGGCTGGATGTGCAGCTCGGTGTGAGGTGGGGACTCCTGGCCCAGGTCACAGGGGCTCTGTTGAGAAGCTGTCTGTCAGGACTTCCTCTAATGCCGAGAGGGGTTCACTGAGGCATGTCAGTCTCCTCTGCCTTCAAAAGTTTGAACGTTAGGATCTGATAGGTGGAATAAACAAATGTAAACACACCCTGGTTTCCTAGGCGAGCGTGGGAGAGAGTTAGAAAATGCTATTGAGAGCATAGACTTGACTCTGAGTATGCTTAGCTTTCTGTGATCCCTGCTGCATTTACTCACGTGCTCGAGACATCCCCTACCTTTTTGGATCCCTGTTTTGCCCCAGCTAGGAGATGGGAAGGAAGAGGTCAGAGGCAGCGTATGGGTAGACTTTAAAACATGCCCAAGCCTTCTCAGTCTCCTTGGTGGCCTGAGCTGAGAGCGTCGTGGGAGTGCTGTGCAGGGCTGCGCAGTGTGTGCACCTGACCTTTGAAAGCAAATTGAGTTTGTATTTTGGATCATCTGACCCTTATTTAGATACAGCGAGATGTGAGCAGTCATTTCTGGTTTTGGGCCTGTGTGTGTTATCTTTTTGTTTCTGTACTATTCTGTATCAGTTACTTTTATAATCAGTATGATAGAGTGTGAATTTAACCGAAAGCTTGATAAAATTAGGAAACATGAAAAGCAAGTGCTGTATGTAGTCAGAAATGGAGTTAAGTGCCAAACGCCTAGAGTTAAGTGACCCTCGTCCTTGCCCTGCGTGTAACAGACGCTGTGGCAGCACTCGGGGAGGGAGGTGCGCTGGCCTGCAGCGAGTGACTCGGTTCTCCTGTCTGTCTTCCTTCCCCTCTGCTTCAGGTACCGGTGGCTGCCCAGCAGGAGAGGAGGGGTGTCCGGCTTCGGTGTGCCCCCTGCCAGCGTGAGACGAGCCGCTGACCAGAACGGCGGAGGCGGGAGACACCACTGGGGCCAGGGCTTCCGACTTGGCGATCAGTGAGCGCGTCCCCGCGGCCTGCCCGCCCGCTGCTCCCCTCAGCGACGCCTCCTACCAGTGCTGGGTGCGCTTCACAGCCGAGTCCTAGCTATCGCTTTGGGCCTGACCCACACCGAATGTAGTCTTTCCGTGGGAGACAAAGTGTTTTAAATCTTGAAGGAAAATACAAGTGTTCCTCAAGTGTCATGATTCTCATTGACGTCCTTACTGCTGTGAAGAACAAATATCAACAGTGCACATTTTAAAACTGACTCTATTTTGGTGTTTTCACTTCTTGCTTTTCCATCTGAAAGACGGGTGTTAGCAGGTGCTGGTCTGCTGGCACCGAGCTGGCATCTAGGCCTGGGTTACAAGCCCTGGCCGCAGGATCTTCTCTCTCCCTTGCACACAAACCTCCCTCCTCCTCGCGGCCCCTGAAGTTGCACCTGGAGGGGCTGCTCACAAAATGGTTCTGCCTTGGACAAACTTATTTATTATTGGCGTTGCCAAGGCTCGGTCACAGAGAACTTGCTCCCACGGTCGTTTCCCCCTTCGGAGGCAGAACTGTGACCGGGGAGAAGACTGAGCAGTGGACGAAGAGCCTCTCAGCTCGTGGGATTGTGTCAGCCGCTGCCACCTCGTTAGGGGTCTTTATAAAAGGGCGCTGAGCCAGTGAGGCCGCGCCGGCCTGCAGGAGGGCGCTGGGAGGCGGCTCTCCCTCGGCCGGGTGGTGGGGTGCGGGGCTGCTTCTGCCGCAGGGTCACGCTTCTTCCCTTTGTGTTTCCCACGAGGGCTACGCTGGCTTCGTGTGTGTAAAGTAGTTGAGTTGCGTTGTGTCCGGAGGTTCCCGCCGCGTGGGCACAGTGCGCCGCGCCTGGGGAGAGGGCCCGTGCCGTGACTTGGCCAGGTTCTCCTTCTCTGTGTGTGTCACTGCATACGGGAGGGAGAACCTCAGAACCTAGTGGAATTGTCATTTTTTTTTTTGCCCTTGCCCTGTTTTGGTCAGATGTTTCAGATAACTGTGAGGAAGTGTGGCTCTCCCATAGCTAGATCATTTTGTAAAGCTAGTATAAGCACATCTGAGTGAGTGACACGTAATTTTGGATTGTAAGGGGTTTAGAATCATTTGCATTTAAAAATCTTTATTATTTTGAGTCACGAATGTACATGCGTTGTGAATCAGACCAGCCTGAAACACCAGAATACTGTTTCATAGGTGGGCTTTCTCCATCAGAGCTTGGCTCATCACCAAATAAACGTTCTTTTGGAAGGCTGCAGACTCCACGTTTTTATTCTGAGAGCACACGGGGCTGAGTGGCTCCCACGCTGGAGTCAGTGAAATGGCTTTGGAGATTCTGCTCTGTCTCTGCTCAGGAAACGTGTCCCAACGGTGTGACCGCTCTCACCACCCTGATGAGTCTTAGGCTAGGAAGTGGAAGAGAGCTCCTGAGTTTTAGTCATGGGTGGGTGTACCTCTCTGTAGTTAATGTACAGGAGAAAGTCGTACTTGGGGAGAGTCTGAAACTAGATTGTGGCCATAAGAGAACTCATTTGGAACATTGTAGAAGCCGTTACTCGTGAGGCTCACGCTTCACATGTCCTCACTGCAAAGGTGGAGCCTGAGGGCAGTTGATAAGTGGGCTAGAAGTTCTTAGTCCTCTGCTCCTGTTTCCTAACGGTGTACAGGTATGTGTCAGGACTTTTCAGTTCTAGTAAAATGTTCATTAAAATATTTCTCTTTAATAGTTAGGAAGCTGATTGTTTAAAGATCTTGTCTGGGTTGCTTGTGTTTCTGGGATAATTTTATCAAAAGCGATACTTGTGTTTTGGTTTAGCAAGGTAAGATGTAATAGTGGCTTCTCTTTATGACTGAAAAAAACCCGTATTTTGTATGGACAATCTCCCCTTTTGTAACTAATCTTTTTTTTTATTGGTAAACATTGTTAATTAAAACATCCAACTTGAAAGCTGTCTGTGTTAAGTCTCCGCACCCCTGCTCTGTCTGCCTCTTTCAGACATCGCACGGTCTCCATAGCCAACGGCTCGCTGGGCATTGAGTGCCCCTCCATGTTTTCTGTTCCCGCGTGGACTCTGTCTGCGTGTCGCCTGTTGGAGAATCTGTGGGTTAATTCTTAGGAGCAGAGACCATGGCTTTGCATCTGATGAGACAATGCCCCCGGCTTTCGGGTTAGGAGCTGTGCCGATTGAGCAGGCTTTACTGCGTCTCTTAGCCTTGGCCCTCGGGTTTGAGCCCTGGAACTACAGAGTTCACTTCATCTTTCTGCGTGAGACTGCAGGTGGCGTGATGTCCTGAGCCCTCTTGGTCCTGGGGGCGAGCGGCTGAGGCTGTCTGTGCTGGGTTTGCTGCTCGTGAATCTCCTTCCTGGGTGAGAAGAGGCCACGGGGCCGTGCAGCCCGCGTCTGGGACTGGGAGGGCGGCGCCTTGCTCACGAGACAATGCTGCGAGCCACGTTTTGTTTGCCTCTTGTGATGGGCTCACTAAGTAGTCCAGGCTGGCTCTGAACTCAAGAGCATCCTGCCTCAGCCTCCCGCGTGCTGGGACTACAGGCGTGTACCGCTGTGCCTGGTTCCAAGCTGCCGCCTGAATAACGCCAGTCTTGCAGTCGGCAGCGTCACCCTTGCTGGAACCTTCACTGCCCGCTGCCCTCCAGCAGCAGCTGAACTGAGTAGCAAAGCCCGGGCTCCGGGGCGCGCTCCTGCCGCGCCGTTCACGGCCGGCACCTGGGCGGCGCAGCCCTGCGCGCTTCCGGGCGCGGCGGCGGGCGGGACCGCGGCTTCCCCACGCGCCTCACGCCCGCTCTCACCTCTCGCCCACTCGCAGCCGGGCCGACTCCCAGGTGTGTCCCTGTGCAGAGTTCGGCCGGCGCCTGTGCGTTCCCGCGCCAGCTGAGCGCGAGAAGGGCTGCGGGCTGGGAGGGCCGTGACCGTCAGCCTCTCCCACTGGCTGCTTCGGACGTTCTCCGTGGTTCCCACGTTCAGCCAGATTCAGGAGTGAATGTCCAAACTAACTTGCGAAACAGGTATTATTTCCCCCATTTTTCAGTCGAGGAAATTCAAGGCCCTTAGAGGTGAAGTCAGATTAGGATCAAGCGGTGGAAAGTGCTGAAGACAAGCTAGGAGCCCGGCTCTCAGTGTAGACGCTGCAGCTGCTCCTCGGCGGAGGCCCCAGGGCTCCGCACACGCGTGCGGGAACGGCAGCCCGACACGCAGCCCCGGCGGAAGGAAGTTACGCGCCCGTCCCGGGCGGAGGAGCGCGGCCTGGGAGACGAGCGAGCGCGGGCGGAGGCGGCCGGGCCAGCGGCCTCGGAGCGGAGGTCAGTGCGCAGAGCACGCTGGGCAGGGCAGAGGGCGCGTCCGTGGTGGGCATTTCCGTCTGCGTGCTCTGGGGACCGTGCGGGGCGGCCGGGCAGTGCTGGGGCGGGAGGAGGCCGCGCCAGCCTGAGCCCGGCGGTGCAGCGAGGGAGGCCCCGAGAGGAGCGCCCAGGCTGCCTGCGTGGGGCCGCAGCGCTTGGGGGCTGCTGGGCCCTCGTGGACCGTCCGGAAAGCTCAGCCGCTCTCGGTAAACGCACGTGGGGAAGAATACACGCCGAACCCCAAGCCAAGGACTCAAAAGGGAGCTTTTGGAGCATAACTTCCCTGAAGGGCGGACAGCCCTGCGGGAGCCCGTGGAGGGCCCGTCGGAGCCTTGGCCTGCCCAGGCCGTCTGCGCCCTCCCTTCTCGCCGTCTGGGTGTCGGCCTCTTACCGAGGCTGGCGCCGGCCCAGTGAGTGTCCGCCGTAGTAAGTAGCTTGCGGAGCCCGTGGGCTTGGGTTCCGAGGGTCTTGATGCCGGGGTGGTGAGGTACGGCGCGCTCAGCCGGTCCTCGCCCGGCACCACAGGCTCTCCCCCCGAGGCGCCAGGCCTGCAGAGGAGGGATGGGGCCTTCCACGGTCACACGCCCTGCCAGAACTTGCTGCGGATCTGCTGAGAGCCTCCACGGAGTGGGGCCGGAGTTCCAGGGGGCAGGCATCGACTTCTCCCGTCTCTGGCTGTGCTTCGTCCTGTCCCCTGCTGCTGCCATTTGCTGAAGGTGCTGGGAGGAGAGGGCTGGCGTTGGATAGGAGGGTGGCTGCTGCGTCTGGCTCACTGTTGTGTCCTCGGTGTCTGCCACACTGCTTGGCGTGTGTGGGCTTTTGAGATAAATATTTGTTGAAGGAAGGAAGTCATTTCATAACTTGAGTTCTTTTTAGCTATCAGTAGGTTCCCTCCCTTCCTCTCCGTACTCCCCCCATGTGCCCTTGCCAGGCCCCTCTGCCTTAGCTCTTGCTCCGATATCTAAACTCAGCTACACCAAAGCCCTGCAGACCTGTCCACTTGATACAGGCTTATCAGTTATTCACGAGATACAAAGCAAGACTCTGGGCCATGAACATGATGACTTCTGCTAAAATTAAAAGTATTTCCGGGCTGGGGATTAGCTGAGCGGTTCTAGCGCCTGCCTTGCAAGTAGAAGGTTCCGAGTTTGATCCGCAGTACCACATCCCACAGTGCCGGGCGTGGTGGCTCACAACTGTCGTCTCAGCACTCGGGAGGCAGAGGCAGGAGGATTGCTGAGTTCACGGCTTGCTTGGGCTCCATAGTGAGCTCAGGGCCAGCCTGAACTACAAAGCGAGACCCTGTCTCAAAAACAAAACAAAAGGTTGATGCTCTTATGTCAGAGATCCTCAAACTTTTTTTTTAGACATAGAACTCTTGGCTCAAATAAAGTCTCAAATCTCTATGTAAAAAGATGGAGCTGATCTGAACTGGCAAGAAGAGGGCTGGAGCTTGGCTATTTAACTTCCATCCGTACCCTCATTTCAGTCCCTTTTGCCTTTGTTTAGTTTTCCTGACTTCTCTTGTTACAAAGGTTTTTTTTTTTTTTTTAATCATTTAGCTTCATGTTGGGGCCACTGCTGCAGAAAATATCTCCTTTCTTAGTCCTTATTTAGTTTTTAGGGGCAAGTAAGTAAATAACTGTTCTTTTCCTCCTCAGTTTGGAGCCGATAGAGATAAGCAGAGGACAAAGAAATGTTAGTTTTATTATCAAGGACGCCTGGGCCGGGAGGTACCACTAGGGGCACGGCCGTGCGGATGTCCTGAAACTCAGCCCAGACCCTGAAAGACCCCTGGCCGCTCGCACAGCGGGGCAGGGACGTTTCCATGCTGCCAGCCCGCCGGGTGGGGCGGGCAGAGGGAGCTCCTCGGGCCTGCTTCCCCGGGGGCACCCTCAGTCCCTTCGTCCACTCGCTGGTCATGGAAGTGTTCCTCTCGGGAGAGAGACCGGAACACGTACACTTCCTTTTTCTTTTTGGGAAATTGCCCTTCCTCTCTGGAAAAGCAAAGAATGAAGAATGAGTATTTTCTCCTAAGGGTACTCCCTTCCGTGCTCATTTATGGGACAGAGAAATTTCTGTTTGCAAACCCAGGACCCAAGTAAGGCCCGTCGCGTGCGGTCAGGTGGGGTAGACTCACAGCAGGGGCGGCCCCCTAATCTCCGTGGCACAGCACACAGAACATAGGGTTCTTGCTGGACTCACAGCCCAGTGTGGACAGGTGGGTGGGTGGTAAGAGCCGCAGGGGAAGGAAATGAGGAAGGGCTCTTTTCTGCAGGTATTCAGGGATTCTGGCTAGCACAGAATTCTCTAAAAACTTTTATTTACTTATTTTTTATGACAGGCTCTTGCTTTGTAGTTCAGGCTGGGCTTGAGTTCACTGTGTAGCCTAGGCCAGCCTCATAGCCTCTGCCTCCTGAGTGCTGGGATTATGGGCATGAGCCACCATGCCTGGCATTGGGGCATATGGTACTGGGTATTGAACTCGGGACCTTGTGCTTGCAAGGCAGGTGCTGGAACCACTGAGCTAAATCCCTGGCCCACTAAAAACGTTTTTATGTGTTGTGGCAAGGACTACCAGTAGGTCCACCACCCCGCAGAACCGAGCCCTTCACTGAGTGCTTTGCAGGTGAGGAACAGGTTGGGCAAGAGAGGGTAAGTGGGAGACTGTGTGTCATGTGGCAGGTTTTGGAACATACATGTTTTCTGCTCACCTTCTGTGGGCAGCCCTCCCGTGTGGTCCTGGCTACCTGGGCGCGTTGCCCAGTAGCCTAAGTTACTGTGCGCCCAGGAGTGAAGGTCAGAGAACCAGAGTTTGGCTCTGCACAGTATCACGACCACGTCCGTACAACCAGCTGACAGAGCAGGGACAGCAGTTCAAGGCCTTAATTGAAGAAGTCCAAAGAATAAATCCACTACAATGGTATGGTGTTTTTAATTTTTATTTTGTTTTTTGGTACCAGGGATCGAACCCAGGACCTTACGCTTGCCAGGCAGGTGCTGGGCCACTGAGCAAAATCCCTGGCCATATGGTGGGTTTTTTTTTTTTTGGTAAGAGATAAATTTTATTATATACCATACATTCAGAAGATCGTGGCAATCCTAAGTGGACAGCCTGGTTAATCTCTGTGAACCCCTTAATAAGAATCACCAGCTCCCGAGAAATCCCTCGGCCCCTGTCCTTTACTCACTCCCTCGGATGAGTCTCCGTCCGACTTGGACCCCTCCAGCTTAGCGTGCGCCTGCTTTGGAGTTCTTTCGTGTCGGCTGGTTTTCTTTGCCCTTGTGTTTGTGGGAGTCCTCGTGCTGCTGTGCGCAGTGGTAGTGCTTGTGTTCTGGTTGGCGTGTAACGTCCACCGTGTAAACACTGTTCTTCCCCTTTGCGCTGTGGGCCTCGGCTGGCTCCATGGTGCAGCACCCGCACTGCGGTGGCCCTCCCTGTGGGCGTCGCTGGGGGAGCCTCCGGTGCCTGCCTGGGGAGGGGGCGGTTGCCTCAGAGAAGTCGTGCTGTTGGAGGGAAGGGGTGCGGCCGGGCGAGTATGCCGAGCTAAAATTTCCTGTAGAGACAGTGGTGCGTGAGGGGGGCTGGGAACTCATTAATAATCTTTGTACCTGTCACACAGAGAAGGAGTTAAGGAAAAGCCTGAAAGATCATGAAGACGAACTGCTGGAGGAGTGCAGAATCTTATTAATATTCAAGTCCTCGTGTGTGTGATTAGAAGGCGCCAGGGCTGAGGTGGCAGACTCCACCCTCCCTTTGGGGGGGAGGCCGGGGCTGGGCGAGGCAGGGAGGAGGGAAGCGGAGCCACGGCAGGGTGCTGGCCAAGGCCGGCAGGGCCTCGCGGCGACCCTCGTGACCGCCGGTTCCCGTCACGGCGCCCGTGGCTCGGTGGCGTCCTCCATTACTGTGCGCCCAGGGAGGGCCGAGGCTCGAGCGGTCCAGCCCTCGGGAGGAGCACGGGGTCATTACTCAGCGCTGCTGGGCCGCTCAGACTAAGCGGCCTCTTGTGGTTGGGAAGGGGCTCTTGAAAAGGAAAGAAGCAGTCTTCTAGCGTTTAGGGTGTTTTTGGTGTGTCATTTGATAGTGGATTTCTTCACGGAGAGTGTGTGCGTAGGTGTATGTGTGTGTGTGTGTACGCGTGCATATGTGTATATCTAAGGAACAAAGACAGTGTGAAAGTCACAGACCTGTACTGACCCAGCGACAGGCCACCCTCCTCTGTCCACTCTGCATGTTGGGTTCCACAGGGCGCCTCTCGGGACTGGCACCTGGGGCCCCCTGCGCTGGCAGGGCAGCCGGTGGGTCCCTCTGAGTGTTGTACTGCCCCCTCCGGCGCGCATGGAGCTCTAGCACCAGAAGGAAACAGCCCCCGTTGGTTCTGGTGGGAAGGGCAGTGCCCACCTCCGCGGCCCCGTGAGGGGTCAGGGTGAGTGTAGCCCCGAGCTCCCCGAGGAATGAGTCCCCTTCTCTCACCTCCCTGTGCCCGTTTCATTCTCTGGGCCCGGGGTACTGTCGTCCTCGTGGTGGAGGACACCGAGCCCCTCACCAGTTGGTTGCAGGCCCTCGGTCCCCGCCGTGGTGTCCGCCTGGCAAGGGCAGGGCACCCAGCTCGAGGGCATCAAGCACGCGTGCCACACCTCTGGGCACTTGGCTCCCGAGTTCCACGAAGAGAGCATGTGTCCCTCCCCATGGCTACCGAGAGGTTCCGGGCCGGTGTCGGGAAGCGCCGGGCACCGAGACCGTCCACAGCAGGCGCCACCGCCTTCCCGTCTGCAGACAGACACCGCTTTGCTCCTCACGCCGGCCGCGGTGGGTGTTGTTACTGAGGAGGAGACGGGCTCAGGGAGGCAGCGACTTCTGCGCTGTGTCCTGTCGCCGCAAACGGCCAGGGCTGCGCTGAGCACGAGCCTGACGCCAGTGAGAAGGCAGTAATAGGTGCTGTGGGCTCAGGCCCATCCACAGATGCCGCCACTAGGAATGACTACTCGCTGTCAGGCCACCGAGGGGGGCGTCTGTCCAAAGATGAGCCTCGCTCCTGGGAAGCTCGGAGTTAACGTTGGCCTGTTCCCTCCCCTCATACACCACCTCGTCCTCGGCTCGCAGAAGACACAGCGGCACCGTTGATTCGTGAAAAGCTCGGGCTAGAAACGACTCGGCCCAGTGGCGATGAAGGGAGACTGTCCTGCTCCACCGGGGGTCACGCACCTCTGTGAACGTGCGATGCTGCGTGAGGCGGGAACGCCGAGCCTCGGAGAGCAGCCGTGTGCAGAGCGGCATGTGCGGCACGGTTCCGTTTATGCCAGATTCAAGCACGGTAAGAACTTGGGCTGCTGGGTTGAAGCTAAAGGTTACATTTCGAGAGGCCCGGCTGCTGGCACCCACTGTGGGAACGGGGTTCTCCGTGTTCTCCGTCCATCTAGTGATGCTCACCGATACTCCTGACTGTGTGCTTTCCTGTAAAGGCAAGCTTCTTTGGTTTTAGTGCTTGCTGGAGGGGTTACTGTGTCATTGAGGGGACCGTTGGGATGGCTGTGGTCTTGAGAATAATGTAAGCGAACTATCAAAAAGTACGTGAGAAGCAGAAACCGTCCTGCTTGTGCTTCTTCTAATAAGGCCTTTCAAGGACACAACCCTTTCTAGGCGCCCTCCTGGCGTGTGAGACCGTGTCTGGTGTCCAGCTCCATACTAGCTCTTTATTTTTCTCCTGTGCTGCTAAGACCGAGAAACCGCATCTTCCAGACGGGAGGATGGAGGTGGGGAAGTGAGGTGGACGGGCGCTTGTGTGTGGTTTCCCTGCCTTTGGTTTTCTGTGTTGTGGGAGCCAGGCAAAGCTCAGACCCCAAAGACAAGGTCTAGCTGAGGCGCGATCCTGGGTTCCTCAGTGGCTCCCAGGCCCTGGGGCAGAGAGCTGCAGCCCAGCGTGGCGGGCTCTGCGGGGAGGCTGAGGCGGCGGCGGGAATCAGAAGGCGCTGCCTGGGCCTGAGCGGGCGACAGGGAGCTTCTCAAGAAAGCTTTCTAAGTCGGCCTCGAAGAAGAGCCAGAGTCACCCGGCTAACGGAGCAGGGTTGAAGTAAGAGCAGTAGGTTTTGGGGACGGGAGGCACATGGAGGTGACAGGTGGGGGCTGGGGAGCGAGGAAGTGCAGGCCGCCTGTACACAGGGTGGGGGGCTCCGGACTTGTCCCGGCAGCGTGGGGGGCACAGTCCCTGCCAGGAGCTGTGCGCTTGGCCCTAAGCCCGCCCAGCGGATCTGCAGGCTCCCCTGCCCAGCGGCTGTGCCCCCGGCTGCCCTGAGCCCGCCCAGCCGATCTGCAGGCTCCCCTGCCCAGCGGCTGTGCCCCCGGCTGCCCTGAGCCCGCCCAGCCGATCTGCAGGCTCCCCTGCCCAGCGGCTCTGCCCCCGGCTGCTCTGAAACCCAGGCTCGCGAGGCTCTGAGCCTCACGGTGTTCACCTCGCAGAGCAGGCTGCCCTAGGACCTGCTCGGCCCCAGCCCCAGACCCTGGGCGGGCAGGAGTGAGCCCCGGCGTGCCAGCTGCTCCCGCCGGCACCCTCTCTCCGCCCTCTCCCTGCCTGGTGCCTGGACCTCGTCAGCGCTGAGGGGCAAGGAGTGCCCTCCTCTTGCTCCTCAGAGGGAAGGGTCCCGGTTCTGGAAGGAGCCAGAGCGGCCTTCACGCCAGATCCTTGTGCGGCTTCTGAAGGTCCTTTTCCCGTTGGGAAGTCCAGGCCGGTCTGCTGCGCGGGAGAGGCAGATGGGCGAGGCAGCGCCAAGCTTGTACGAGCGTGTTTTCCAGACTGTCGCCTCCCACCTTCTTGTGCTTCATTCTCTCTTGTTTGGGCCCAGCCTGGGGCCGCCGCCTCCGGGAAGCCGGCTGAGACCTGCTGTTTTGCACTTCGTGCTTCTCTGCGGCTCCGCTGGCTCTTTGCGCGTCAGGTGGAGGCTGTCGTTCCCCTCGTCCTCTGCTCCCGCCGGACGGCGCTCCCGCAGGCCCGCAGGGGCGGACGGCGCAGAAGAGCTGCTCTCGCGCCTGGCCCTGGGTGGCGAGGCGGCCTCGGCGGAGTCCGGGAGCGGCCCTCATGCTGGGGGCACCGGCCAGCGGGGTCTGTCGAGGGCAGAAATCGGCATTTATTTCGCTTTGTTTCCTTGGCAATTACAGTGCTTGTTGTAAAATAAGCGCTTGATAAGTGAATATCGACCCAATAGTTACACTGTGGATATGCACGCAGTTCTCAAATTACTAAGAGGAGCAATGTGCGAGGACTGCGAAAATTATCTCCTTGGTGAAGGCTCTGCCGGCTGCCCCCGTGTGCCCTCGCCGGCTGCCCCCGTGTGCCCTCGCCGGCTGCCCCCTGTGTGCCCTCGCCGGCTGCCCCCGTGTGCCCTCGCCGGCTGCCCCCTGTGTGCCCTCGCCGGCTGCCCCCGTGTGCCCTCGCCGGCTGCCCCCTGTGTGCCCTCGCCGGCTGCCCCCATGTGCCCTCGCCGGCTGCCCCCCGTGTGCCCTCGCCTGTGACCTCTCCATGTCCTCGCAAGACAGCGGGCTCAGCTTCCGGAGTGCGGGTGCCGTGACCTGTGACCGGGGGAGACGCACAGAGCGTGGGGCATGGGTGCGGGGTGCTGTCACCGGAGGGCGAGCAGAGCGTGCCCAGGGGCGAGGGCTGTCCAGGCTGCGCGCGCTCTGCGTGGCCAGTGGTGGTGGCACCAGCCCTCTCTCACGGGCGCACTCGCGGGTTTCCCTGACCACACCATGCACGTGCTGTGGTAGCCTCTCCCTTGCAATGGCAGGACGCTGGCAGCGGACATTTTATCTTCAAACTACAGGAAGACACAACAGTTGCTAAATTATGTATCCATCGTTTCATGTATCCACCCCTCAGCATCTACTTATCCTTCACGTATCTGTCCGTCTGCTCATCCATCCGCTCGCCACCCCCTGCCAGTCCTTCGCATACCCACTCACATGCTGACCCACCCAGCGTGTATCAACTCACTCACCTACTGCTCACTCCTCACTCGCGTATCCATATCCAGTTCATCCCGCAGGCCAGCCATTCACCACTCAGCAAGCCTGGGTTTGGTGCCCACCATGCCCCAAGCAGTGCGCGAGGTTACTGGGCCCACAGGGATGACTTGGGTAGATCTTGCCCTCAGGAGCTCTGTCTCATGGCGATGGGGAAACAAACGCCATAACCGAAGTCTGTGTTCAGAGCTGAGATCAGGGAAGAGCAGTCCACTCCCTGTAGTGCCAGGGTGAAGACACACTTGTCTCTAAAGGTGTAATTGTAAAAATGGTTGGTTGTGATATGAACCCGTGCCCATGGGCAGGCACACTAGGACTGATGCTTGATTTTATCATCAGCTGAAAGGTGTAAGTGCTTTTTGGAGTATGAG
>PVIC010018933.1:0-31075 GCA_004025085.1 Thryonomys swinderianus
CATATACTGGTACAAATTTCCCAATGTTATATGTGAATTTTGAGATGTATATAAATTGTACCAATAAAGAATTCAATTAAAAAAGGTGCCTTTTATGAAGATTAAGTGAGATTATCCATGTAGATGCACTTTGCACAGGGTTCTTAAAGGTTGACCAGGATTGATAGAATTACTAAATCAGTAGCCACTGATTCAAGCACAATTATGGATTTGTATGACCTAAATTCAATTCAGGATAACTGTTGGTTCTCAATCTTGAAGTCTAAGTTAGGTGAAAATGGGATCATGAAGCCCAGAAAAAAGAAAAAAAAGAAAAAAAAAGATGCAAAAGCATAATGCAGGAAAGTAATATATTCTGTACAGAATATATTTTTAATTTTCTAACCAATTAAACAACCATGTATTACATATTTCATGCTGCCATCAGGTCCATAAGACTGATGCAAATTTTAAGGATAAAATGAATTGGACATTGTAAAGCTATCATTTTCCATAAGGTGCTTTAAAGGATTAGTTGAACAATTTAAACTTTAAAAGACACTTTAGGAGCACATGAGAAACAATAATTTTCTATAGTGAAGTTCTCATGAATCAACTAATCTGGAATCAATGAGATGAATGGCAGGAAAACTGAATTTTAAAGTTCTAGTGTGATTAGCCTCATAAAAGTAAAATAAACACACATTTAGGCCTGTCCCTTTTAACTTCTTAGCATGCTGCAAAGCACTCTGCAAATGTGAAATAACATTATTAGTAGTGACTCTTCAAGGCAAATGATGAGAAAAACTACAGTTAATATCTAAGAAATATTAATCCCATAGAAACCTACAGAATTTTTTTCATACTTGATGTGTTAAAATTAAAACACTTATTAACATCTCCAGATATGAAATGATCAAGTCCTCCTAAGTTTTTTGTTTGTTTGTTTTTTGTTTATTTGTTTGAGACAGGGTCTCACTTTGTAGTTCAGGCTGGCCCTGAGCTCACTATGTAGCCCTGGTGAGCCTCGAACTCAGCAATCATTCTGTGTCTGCCTGCTGAGTTCTGGGATTACAGGCATGAACTACCATGCCTGGCCAAGTACTTTTAAGTTTTAACAGTTGACTCAACTCTTTGTGGGAAGGTACTTAAGTTATAAACATGTACACAGGCATACTGATATTATGACTCATTCTAGGCATCCCCTCTCCAAATTTTCATCTTTGTCAAGAAATACAGGTATGAACTAAAGGCAGGTTACCTAATCAACTCAGAGAGAGTGAGGACCACAAAACAGAGACCTCCTTGGCACAGAAGCTCTCCTGTAAATTGTTTAAGGATGAAAGTAGGATACTCAAAGAACACCAGCTGCAACACAAGAAGTTAGTGGAGTGGTTGAAAGTGTGCTGCTGGAAACCACTACACCAATATGAACTGGGAACTTGATAGAAGTGTAAATCCTCAGGCTCCATTAGCCTGAATCAGAAACTCTGAGACAGAGATATAGTAATTCACTAAGAGAAACAATGAATGCTGAAATCAGAGAGTAGTTAAATTAGTGTTTCTAACTTCTGGATTCTTATTGAATCTTTGGATTCTTATTGAATCTTCTTAAGAATTCTGTTAGTTTGCTTTGTTTCCTATAATATATGTCACACAGCTAATATATGTTGCTTAAACAAAAATCATTTTCCTATGGAAATCTGATATTCAAGTGTCATAAGTATTTGTTTCCTCTTAGGCTTCTCTCCTTAGTGTATTGACAGCAATCCTCTTTCTGGGTTCTCAAATTGTTTTTATCCTGTGTCTTTATGTCTTAATTCCCTCATTTCTAAGAATACTAAGTTATATCGGATTAGAGTCCAATTTAATAACATTAATTTAATTATCTCCTTTAAGTTGACATCTCCAAATCTAGTTGCATTCTGAAGTCCTGAGATTAATACTTCAATGTATGGATAATCGGGGGACATTATGCAGCCCTTAAGATGGACCATAAAAACAGATACAACTTAAATCCAACTAAATCTGAACTGTCAGGAGAAGTATGTCCAGTATAAATATCTCTTAAAAGCTCTCAGTTGTTCAAATGTGTTACCATGACTAAGATCTAAGATAAAATGTGTGCAAGGTCAAAAGATGGGAACATATTTGAAGATTCAATCACTGATGATCCACCTGCAGTCAGTCAAACCCTAGCCAGAACAAGGATGTGATGGAGTAATACAGTGAGAACTCAACCCTACCTGGAAGTCTGGTTCAGGCAGGAGAGCCAAGGGTGGAAAGGTCGAGAATTCAGTTAAGAGAACTGAGGCATTGGAAGAGCAATATCAGGATGGGTACAAGGACTAGAACTCAGTTGTGATCCACAAATGATAAGAGTCCAAGAGTACATGTTTCCAATCAAGGACTGCTGGTCAGAAGTTGTTTTACAAGCCAAATAGATGTAGAAAACTAAGGGATGTCCATAATGGGAATCAGATGTCACTGAGAGACCTTTACAAAGTATCCTATCTCTTAATATCTTGGGGATTTAGCTCAAGTGGCACCTTGCCAACCTTGGATGCACAAGGGCCCAAGTTTGATCCCCAGTACCACAAAAAAAAAATAGTCTGTTCACTTAGTACCTTGAGTACATCTTTGTATTGCATTTTATAGGACAAAGAAATCACTGTCCTACAGAAATAACATGTGTGTGAACTTGCAATGCTGTGTTGAGAGCTAGCTAACTGCTATAGCATCCTTGGACTTTACTTCTGGTAGGAGATGGGAATTCTCAGAGAGTAGCTAATTAAACTTCTTACCATCTTTGTCAAAGATGGTAATCTCTGCTTTTTTCTGCAGAGGCCAACTGTTTTCAAACTCTCATTGTTAGTTCCATTTCCAAAACACAAAAATTAAAGGACTGTTGCAAAGAAAGGAATAGGATCCAGGAAGAATGCACCATCTCACTGAAACCTCTTCACTCCTGTCTACACACCTGACCCAGAGGCAGAAGAATTATAGGGAACGCAGCTGAGTAATAATGTTATTGACTCCCTGTTCATCTGATTTTTTTTTAGTCCAGCAACAGTCAAGTGTTTATAAAGCTTCTCTCTTCAAAGCAAGTCCAAAGTCATTTCCAGCAGAGAAGCTCAAAACCAGAAAATCAATAATACAGGAACTGCTACTAAGGATTTTCATCTATCCACTGAGGAATATATTTATTTATAGAAAAACTGGCCACTCCAGTTTAGTGTGGTAATAACATGGTACAGCTAGTTCAAAGAGTGGTGTGGTTGAACACAGCCTTGAATTATGTCCACTGTAAATGCTCTCTATGAGGAAAAACCTGTAATTTAAAGAGATTTGCCATGAATGATAAAACCTGGGTCATTGCAACAGATACTTTTTACCAGCTCTATTGTGGGCAGGGCATGTAAAAAAGGAAGGAAAAGACTTAGTTTCAGGAAACCTGGAAGGGGAAAGAGAGCTTCATTTTGTTTTACCTACATGAGAGCCATTTTACCCCCTACCAGCAACCATGGTGGTGGAGTAATTGCTCATCACAAAGGCACAAAGTTTATTGAGTGGTATTTATGTTCTGCTCCCTAAGGAACCATTTCCCTATATTTATGTATTTTTTTCTCTTTACATGCTCTTTGAACTCAGGGGAAAGCTGTGTACTCTTTTAGGGTTTATCATTGGGAGAAATTTAGGAAATACTGAGTCAAAATGTTTCAAGCTGTTTTCCAAAGAATTCCTTAGGATATAGTTCTGTTAGTCCTCTCGTATATGTCTCTTCAATATTAGTTATTCTTGATGGAAAGCAAGAGGTGTGCATGATAGATGTGGCTACTTTAAAGCCAGTCTCTGAAGATATGTGCAGTAATTTGTTACATTCATTTTAAAATCTATCATCAAGTAAATATTCTAATAGTTTGGGGAAGCGAGGGTCCAAACTAATCTCTTTGTGTCTATCACTATTATTTCCTGTTTCTATCAACCAGTTATGATGCAGCTACAAGGATTACATTTACTCAGGAACAATGGTAAAAATTTAAAACTGGCTTTCTCAAGGAAACAGGCCTGCTTTTTACTGTTTGACAGTTTCCAAAGAATAAATATGCCTACATAGTTATTTTAAACTAACTACATGAAGTCCCTGAGAGAGGGACACCATGAAGAGAGGGACTCATGAAGAGTCATGAAGTCTCATTAAGTCCCTAAGAGAGGGAGAAATACATCATTAGATAGTATTTCCAGAATATAAATTCAATTGAATTGAAAGTCTCTGGACACATATAATAATACATTAGAAAAATAACAAATGAGGAGTTATGAGTATTTATGATGCTATTTTAATTTATATGTGCCTATAATCTAATTTTTAAAAAATTGTCATTCAGCTTGTCAAATTCCTAAAAATCTAAAATTGGCTCACATGAGTTAGCTATAGTCAGATCCAGCACATTTCTATTTTTCAAGAAAGTGAAGCCCAGACAACAGCATCAGAATCTCTATACTGTGGACATCCCAAAGCTGTGAGCAGAGAACAAAACTGACTTAGTGATACTAGAAGGTCAAAGAATAAACCCCAAACCAAATTTCCAGATTTCAGCTGCAGAGCAGAGATCCTCATCTGATTAGGTGAAAATTGCTTTGTTGGAAAGTTCTAACATTACCGTGTGCCTTGTGCAGGGCAGAACTCAGATGGATCTGAGAAGTGGCTACTATCTTTGGACAAGAATAGTAAACTCCAGTTCACAACTATTCAGATTCCTCCATGGCTGGCTCACTTTTGTAAGTGAGAATACTTCTTAAGAAACATTTTGCTAAACAGACCTTCTCAACTCCATAGCCTTGGGTGACAGCTATATGCAACACTTATATCTATATCCCACATTTATATCTACAGCCTGGATTCTTCCTACAATCAGAAACTTCAAATGTAAATACCTCTGAAACATCTGTCCTTATCTATAATAGACATCTCAAATCTATCATGCTAAAAATGGAACTGTTCTCACAACAATTATTTATTTGTTGTTTGTTTATGTGTGGTGGTAGCGGTGGTGGTGGTGGTAGTGGTAGTGGTGATCCTGGGGAATCGAACCCAGTGTACCCCAACCCTTTTTATTTTGAGATAGCATCTTACTATGTCTCTGAATTGCCCAGAGTAGGCTCTAACTTGTGATCCTCCTGCCTCCTTCCCAGAGTGCTGGGATTATAGGCATATGTTATCATGCTCAGATTTGCCATAGTCTTTATCAAGACAGAAAACATGTACCCCATCCTTACCGTGTTTCAGTTTTTTGTCCCACATTCATGGCCTCATCTTTCACTCTGCACTACTTCTTATCTATTGATGAACTTTGTTAGTTCTATTTTCAGAATATATCAGAAGCTGACACATATATATATATATATATATTATTTTTTTTATTTTTTATTTTTTTGCTTTTTGGAGACAGGGTCTCACTTTGTAGTTCAGGCTGGCCCTGAGCTCTCTATGGTGCCCAGGCAAGCCGCCGCGAACCCAGCAATCCTCCTGTCTCTGCCTCCCGAGTGCTGGGATTACAGGCGTGAGCCACCACGTCCGGCATTGTGGTATGCGGTGTTGATTGTTGGTGGGTGTGAGTCTCCATGCCCAGCATTATATGTGGTTACCGGGGATCAAACTTAGGACCTTGCGCTCGCGAGGCAAGCGCTGGAACCACTGAGCTAACCCTCCGGCCCGCTGACTTATATTTTTAACCACAACAGAAATTCCGTATTTCTCCCCTGCTTTATTGTAGTAATCCCCAACTGGTCCTGTGCTCTATCCTCTCTCACCTACTTCCCAAGTTCAAACAGTAGCATGAGCCTTTTACAACTTTATTTGAGTCAATTACTTTTCCTGTGGAAAACCTCAAGATTTTCCAGTTTCACATAGTCATAGAGTGAACACAGAATCCTCAGGCCTTAGTTACTATTGTTTGCTAAGTGTCACTTCTTCTCCCAACTGATGATCAGAGCCCTTTCTCCACTAAGGACTATCCACTAGTTCTTAATTATTGTCTAATCACCTCTCTACCTAAATTTCTACTGCCATAAAAATATTATGTTTTTTAGTTTTTCTTTTTCTCCCTAATACTTAGTACTAGCTGAAAGATTACATATTTTAAGCTTTTTCTTCTTATAAGAACTTCAACTTTTGAAGGCAGAGATTACTGTATGTTTTGATCACTGCTTCATCTTTGGCACCTATATCAAAGAAACAGATATTGCTGTGGTCTGATTTTGTTCCCTGAAATTTATGTATAGCAAACTAATTGCCCAAAGTAACAGAGTTGTCGGGGGGAGTGAAGCATTTGGGGATAAGTTTGGGTTCTGAGTCTTCTGTTGTCAGGAATGGATTAATGTTGTTGTAAAAGTACTTGAAAAGAATTTGACCTTTTTTTTTTTTTTTTTTTTTTTTTTTTGAGACAGGGTCTCGCTTTGTAGTTCAGGCTGGCTCTGAGCTCACTATGTAGTCCAGGCAAGCCTCGAACTCAGCAATCCTCCTGTCTCTGCCTCCCGAGTGCTGGGATTACAGGCGTGAGCCACCATGCCTAGCAAGAATTTGACCTTTTATGTACTTTTACCTTTGGTCATACTAAGATAGTATTTCTCCTTTCCAGATGAGGTAGCTTTCAAGGTGGCAACTTAAGAGCAGAGGGCAGCCCTCACCAGATACCAGCACTTTGACTTTGAATTTCTTAGCCTCTCTAGTTGTGAGAAACTCCTTTATTTACCTAGTGTGTGTTATTTTTCTGTAAGACTACAAATGGACTAAGACAGATAACACACTCAGAGGAATTGAAATTATTTGAAATACAATTTAGAAAAGAGAGGTATGATCAAAGAGGTGAGAGACAGAAGGAAGTTAGCAGGCAAGTTGGTTATTTCATTGGATAACTAAGAGACTAGCCTCTACAGATTCCTCCTCAGAATTAGTAGTGGGTACAGGATTCTAGAAAACTAGCTTTACTGATATGGAATGAGGGAATATATAAAAAAAACCTGTATTTTATTAGAAAGCAGTACTTCTGAAGAGAAATAAATACCGTTGCTGTTCCTGTCAGTTTTTGATATGTTAAGATTTAATTCTTCTGAGGGGCTGAAGATTTAGCTCAATGGTTCCGGCGCTGGCCTTGCAAGTGCATAGATCTTGAGTTTGATCCCTGGTAACCACATACAGTGTTGGGTGTGGTGACTCATGCCCACCAGCAATCAGTACCACATACCACAGTGCCGGGTGTGGTGGCTCATGCCTGTAATCCCAGCACTCGGGAGGCAGAGGCAGGAGAATTGCTGACTTTGAGGCTTGCCTGGGCTACATAGTGAGCTCAGAGACAGCCTGAACTACAAAGCGAGACCTGTCTCAAAAAAAAAAAAAAAAGAGATTTAATTCCTCTGAGCTTTTCTTGGAACTCTGTTCTGTTTATCTTTTTACCATCCTTGTTTTATGGAGCATGTGTCTCTACATCTTTTCCTTCCTTCATCTCTTTAATGTTATATCTAGCAGCCCTTCCATCAGTTTCTTCTGAGTCTACTCTGATTAGATCCCTCTGCTAGCCTCCCTATTTTTACTCATATTATATCCCTAGCCTGTAGCAAGCAGAAAAGTGCACATTCAACTCTAGTTTTTCAGGTCAAATTGCCTTTGTGTTCTCATGGTCTTGCCTCATCCTCTTCTCTCATAACTACAACCTGCCATGAAAAATGTGGAAGACAATGTAAAAACTGAGTTCATCACAAGATCATCTCACAACTATGTAGACTTACAACAACCCTTCACATTTTATAAGCTTTGTTTCTTTATAAGAAAAATGGGGAAACAGTAAGACATGGTTCTAGCTAAAGACTCCTTGGATCAGTCATATTGCAGCTCTGCTGCTTTAAGATAGGTGAAAAAGCAAATTGAAACCTCCAATTCATAATTTCTTTCTTAATGAAGCCAGAAGTTATAGTATGCATATTATAATGTTGTTATGAATATTCAATGCGATATAAAACATGGCCTATCAACACTCAATTAAGTAAATACTCAGTTCAGTTTAATTATTAACACACATTTTATACCATACACATTTTAGCCTATATTCATATTTCTTCCTAGATCTTAGTAACTGAAGATATTAAGCATGTCCAGGAATTATGAGGCTATTGTAAATACCCATGAAGAAATGTACATGTATGTCAAGATTCTGTTTTTCTGTTTGTTTAGATTTATTTCCCAAATTTTGTGCCCCATTATTATGCCATGAGACTAAACCGGAGAGATTCTTTCAAAAGGTTCATCCTTGGACTTCTGGTTCAATAATGCAAGCCCCAGAAAAGTTGAGCACCCTCTCTGGGAAATCTCTGTGGCTCATTTTTCTCTCTGGTAATGCCCAGGGATCCCCTCAAATGGATAACTTCATGAGATTATCTGCATACTCTTTGGGGACAGGTAATCATCCACTTCATAATGACTTTCTGTTATTTTTAGCTTTAGGATCCCACACTATCTTAATTTGTCTTTACCCTGTTTGCTCCCTTGTAAAGAGTCCTTTTATTAAATACTACTCAAGTTGAGCATGCTGACTTTTTCTGCCTGGGTTCCAATTGATAGAATGTATGTCAGAGTAGTTTGTGAAATTACACCACACACATTTTAGCCTATATTCTTATTTTTCCCCAGATCTTTAATAACTGAAGATATGAAGCACTTTAAAGAATTAAATAAGAAAGCACCACTGTTCTAGAGTTTGTAAAGAAATTCACTGCCAAATAAACATGTAGATAGCCCTATTTGTTACTCATCCATGGCTGGGGCTTCCGCCTGTATTCCGGAACATCTGACTGCCCATGTAAAATTCATGTAGGGCCTCATACCAAAGGAATCAGAGATTTGGGGAAAGAGCAAGAAAGCTGAGAGCAAGTGATATTGATTACTCCTGCTTCATGACTTCATCCTTTGTGATGCTTTTGAGAACCTTCTCTCCATAACCATAAATCTGGTTATAAATCACTGTTTGAAAACTATCAGAACTGTTTTACCCCCAAGAAACCATAGTGGTTAGTAATATACCAATAAAAATGATATATTATGACAATTAAAAATGTGTATAAGACCAGGGATTTAGCTCAGTGGCACTACCTCCTGCCTTGTAAGCACAAAATCATGAATTTGATCCCTGGTACCACCAAAAAGAAAAAAAGAAAAAAGAAGAAGTTTAGGGTTTTTTAGGATCAGGGATGTAGCTCAGTGTTTCTGTGCTTGCCTGACAAACTCAAGGAGCTGTGTTTGATCCCTGGTACAGGGGGAAAAAAAAACTGAAGCCTCTCTCTGGCCTTCTATATAAAAATGTGCATATGTTTGTCTTACTCATTGCATATTTTCAGCACTCTCCAGAGCTCCTGGTCTACAATAGTCAATAAATGTTTGTGGGATAAGAAAATGAAGAAATGTAGAAGGAATTAACTTTTTCATAAAGAAAATGTACATCTCATTTTCTACCTTCTTACAGTCCATGTTCAGAAACAAGTCACTTCAAAAGAGACTTCACGTTGAAGGAATGGGATGCTTCCCTATTACTGGGCATTCTATGTCTAGCCTTCTGTAAGAGGCAGTAGTTCTTCCTGTCTGACAAAAACCATTATTAAGTGCTAAGACCTGACTGAGATCTGGGATTGCCCATGCTATTCCAGGGGACATTGCTTCTACGACCTCCCTGCCTCACTTGAAGCCTCAGGTCTCTTTCTCTATGCTTTCAGGTTAAAGTCCCTTTGCTCTTTTCATTTGTTTGCTTAAAGCATAGTTTGTTTTCAACTGCTAGCTCCAGTGCAGTAACCCATTTAAAGGCCTATCATACTTCCTTTTAGAGATAATAGATGCTAATGAGGCATGAAATAATCACTTGAGTAACTGGTAGAGAAATTTAAGTTTCTTTTCTTAGAAAATAAAACTCTCCAATTTGATCATGTGTGAAAGCAAAGTCAGACATTTCAAAGAAAGGGAATGATAAAATAAATAATAATGACAATAACATTTTGTCATGAAACTATCCAGAGGGTGTAAGGCAAGTAAACATAATTGAGATTCATGTTTATTTTTCCCTTGGACCTGCCCTAATGGATTCACGAGGATTGACTCTAATGAACAAACAATGGTTCTGATGAATGAGTTTGTTGGTTAATTCAGAAAACATATGGCAAGCTTCTTTTTCCAGAATATTTGAACAAAGGAAAAGCAAATTAAAATAAAGAAAAAAAACAAATTATATAATACAACAACAATATTTTGAAGTAGACTATAAAGGCTAACTAATTAGGATTTTATTGATTTGGAAAAAAGAAAAATCCCAATTTTATTATAAGCAGATTTGCAAACAGCTAAATTCAAATTGAAGATGAAGAGTGCATTGTCTCTAAAACTCAGTATATGCTGTTGCTAAACTTCACATCCTTTTGTAATTGATTACAGTTTTGCTCTGTAAAGTTCATGCTAAACAGTTACACTGAGAGAAGATATTATACTCACATTAATCTGCCTAGCTCGGCTTGAGCTGTGTCGTCATATAACACTCATATCACAGTGATTTAACTCAATAAAAATTTCTTCCTCACACAAAATATACTGCAGGTCCAGGTAAATTTTTAAGGTAGCCTCTTTGATATCATTCTACTTTAATTTCAATATATACTTTCAACATGGTTGTTAGAATTCAGCAGAAAAGACGGTGCTGGTAGTGATCATCTACCAGCAATTAAATATTGTATCTAAAAATGCCACATAGTACCTGATGTCCAAGAATGGAATTGGATCTGTCACCAGAACACAGAAGTGTTATGGGATTGCAATCACCCCATATCACCAAACTCCAGAGTGTAGTTAGCTCTCACCTTGATTTATATCTTCTTCAATTCTGGAGTATGGTGGATTTTTGACAGAGAAGGTGCCTTGATTGTGCTTCCCACCTGAACAGAGTATTTAACTCTTTATAGATTGGAAAGAGTAGAAGAAATAATCCATAAAAAGTGGTTGTCATTGAAAAAGTTTGTAGTATTTGCTTGGCCATTCAGAAAAGATGCAGTCATAATTGAAGATGCCACCCACCTCATATTTCCTCTCCCTCACTGAGAAAATACCTATAAGCCAGACATTAGGCGGGACTAGCTGGAGAGGGCTTAACTGAGAAATAAAAATGTCTGCATTTTAGGTCTCTGGAGAGACTGTAAACTGTCTGTGTTACCAGAGTGCACATTGTATGTGCTCACTTCAGCAGCACATATATTAAAATTAGAATGCACATTGTTTCTTCTTTTGTTTCCCTGTAAATGGGTTTAGTGGGAACTTTGCAAGCTCCATGCAAATGATACTGATAGAGAATAGGAAATCTAGTACTTTAGGGTTATTTCAAAAGTGGCTTAAGTTTACTTTGGAGTGTAAGTAATGGTTTATGTCAGAGCAAAAATATGGCAAATGTAACATTTGACTCAAAAGCATACTGTTTCTTTTAAAGTTGCTTTCAGTAACAGGTGAAGATGAATTCTTAACAAAAATTCACTACACAAAATCTTTGAATGCATGCAAAATAGTGATAAACATAATGTTTTACATTCAAATATGATTCAGAACATAACTTATGTAAATAGTATATCTTTACCTGTATTTTGAAGTGGCCTGATTTTCCAAAAACTTTCCAAGAATATAACTCTAATTGCAAAGGCCTCTGTGAAAACCATGGATGGTCAATAAAAGACACTATTCCTTCTTTTCCTACCTTCAGCTTTTCCAAAAGAATCATGTGGGTATCCAGGTAAAAATATTCATAGAAATTTGAATTATTATGATTTGCTCCTCCAGAGAGGTAGAAAGTTTTTATTTTCAGAAATTCCATGTTATATTTTTCAAAATACACAGCTTTTAACACAAATGTGGGATAAGCTAAGAAAGAAATAAAGTTCCTTTCCATATGAAAGAAAGCAATCACTAGAAACTGTCTCTGAAAATCTTTGTTAGACTCACTAGACAAATACATCAAGACAGCTACTTTCTTATGTTTAAGAATCAGCATACTTTTAGAGTTTTTAGAAATCATACTTATTTCCATAATGGTTTTACTAGTTTACATTGCCAATAGCAATGCAGAAAGCTTTTTCCCCCACAGTCTTGCCAAAATTTGTGATTATTTGATTTCTTGATGACAGTTATTCAGCCATTTTTATTTTTTTAATGTTTTTTGCATTTTATTGGTTTTGTTAAGGATGAAAACTTGAACAAGTACTCTGAAGGATGATTTTTCTGAAAATAATTGGTTAATATTTTGTTACTAGTGCAATTACAGCTTATCCACTTTTAGAAAGTGCTTTCTAGGAGCAACTCTTTACATAGAGAATAATTTTAAAGAATAGTGATATTACATGTTGAAATTTACTAAGTACCAAGATGATCCACAAAAAAGAATGAAGTGATATTTTATAAAATTTTTCATTTTTCTTTCAACATTCTTTCATGCATACTTCTTTTATTAGCATAGATCTGTACGCAAGGGCTACATACTGGTTAATGATTGAACAGCCGTCCTGATTATTTGCCAAGCTAATGTACTGAAATATTACATGTTAAACAATAAAACCTTGGACACTGCACATTGACTGTAATACATTATATATTCTAAATGTTCCCCATTTGAGAAAGTCTAGTATATTTTAATTATGTTTTTTTCTTCTGTTTACTTTTCACTGAGAAGTTCAAATACACAATTTTTTTAAATTGAGTTTATTGGTACATTTTAGGTATACAGTATAATCACGTTCATCATTGAGAATTTGTACCTGTACATGATATATCTTGATTTTTATTTTTCTCATTCCCCTCTCCTCCCTTAAATCCTTCCACTTCCCCTATATACACAAGATTTGTTTCCATATTTATATTTTTTACCTCAATTTTTCTTTCCCTTCTTTGTTCCCCCTGTCCCCACTGCTCAGTTCCCTTTCTCCTCTGAACATTTTCTTCCTCTTTCACAATGTCTATTATACATTTTGGTCCTCCTTACACCCTCCATTTCTCACATTAGAGAAACTATACAGTAATTTACACATGAGCACACAATTTTCCTACTTGTACAAATGCTGCTTCCAATGTGTTAATTTATGAATAAAAAGTAGATACTGATTCAAATACCAATTTAAAATGTAAAAGTATTGTGATCCTTTCTAAATATTCAAATTACATAAAAGAATCTTAAGGTATGGCTAAGACTCTGGGAAATAGGTCATATCTGTGGTATCATGAAAGTATTTCAGAAGATAGTTTCAAAGATGGAAGTCATTACAAATATACCATTTTTTTTCTTGAAACCTGACAATAATAACTTGGTCATCAGTTATGGAATGTTTCACTATTTGTAAAAGGTAACTGAGAGGCTTATGTTCAGATTTGCTCAGAACCACCCAGCAACTAAGTGGCAGTTTGGAAGTTGTGATGCGTTAATTCCCAGGCTGATTCTAATGCTGCAGGATAACAAGGTCTTTATAATGGAGCATATAAAAGCACATTTTATGGGAAGACTGGCTAAAAAAAATATGACCTTTCAAATTATATCACCATTGTCCACATAAAAGCACTGGCCAGCCTCTTAATTCATGTGACCTTTGGAAGCCATAAATTCATTTCCCAGGGAGAGCTGATGTAGATTTGATTGGGGGCCTGTTCTTTCTGACCCAGAGTGGGCAGGAGCCAGCCACCCAGGCCACAGCCTGGGGAACACTGCATTCCACTTGGGAAGGGAGAGATCTGCTGCTGGGGAGTCATCTGACCTCAGCAATGAATTGCTAAAGACAAAGCTGGTTATGCTACCTAGAGGGTTGATCTTTGTCTCTTCATTGCAGACCAAAGAAAGCCTGCTGTCTGGAGAGGTATATTTCACAGATGTTAACAAACATACATAAACGTAAGTGCTAGGAATATGTATGCATCCCTAAAGGCATCAGAAAAATGTTGTATATTCATAGAATGTCTGTCTATTAACAAAGCAGTTTTATTTTAGAACTTGGTGAATGCTTGAAACAGAGGAAAGCACACAAAATTTTAAAAATGTATAATACCTTTATATCTTCTTTTAAGTATAAAGCCACTTTTATATTATATCTGCATTATGGAAAATATCAAAGAGTTGACTGAATGGAAAAAATATTTTTAAAATGTTGAATTTTATGTTCAGTACATTTTTAATGTATACTTTTATGTACCAATGTGAGATCTTATTTTATATATGCTACTTTTGATCATAAAACATAATACTAACATGTCCCCTATGCAATTACAAATACTATGAAAATATAATCTTAAAGTGTTATTAAATATTCCACAGTATAAATTTGTTATAATTTATCAAACTATTCCATTATTCATAAACATTTAGCTTTCCGCTTTTGTGTACTAAATAACAAACCTATGAATGTTTTTGTGATTGAAAGATTTTTATTCATTTCAGTCTGTTTTGAAAAGATGAATTTATAATATATTAAATCACTTTCATCAAAGATAAGGATCATCAAGATAATTTTTTTTTTTGAGACAGGGTGTTGCTTTGTAGTTCAGGCTGGCCCTCAGCTCACTATGTAGCCCAGGCAAGCCTCAAACTCAGCAATCCTCCTGTCTCTGCCTCCCGAGTGCTGGAATTACAGGCGTTAGCCACCAAGCCTGGCACTGTGGTATGTGGTACCGATTGCTGGTGGGCATGAGTCACCACACCCAGTATTGTATGTGGTTATGGGGATTGAACTCAGGGTCTTGCACTTGCAAGGCAGGCCCTGGAATCACTGAGCTAAATCTCCAGCCCGAGAGAATTTTTTTTTCTTCAAGTATATTACAGTCTCCCTTTTGCATCAATAAATACTACATTTGGACTATGCATTGAAGAACCAAGGTCAATATTGTGGTTTTACTCACATGCCCCTGACATTCCATAGATTTTTTGTATGATGATCACCTCTAATCCATCTAAGCTATGAAATTGAACTTTGAAAAAGAGATAACTGGAAGAATTAGGTAAGAAACAGGCAGAAAGAGTGACATTCTCAGGTCTGATGATTTTCATGTAATAAAAGTTAAATACTACTCTAGCATTAAACTAGGGCTCAAAGGGCAGTGTTTAAAAATATTCTTGCACAGTTTTCCCTAGAATATCCTGAGCTTCATTTGAAACCTTGCTAGTTCAAAGCCTAGAACTCAGAAGTGGACTCTTTTTTTTACCTGAGATACAAACCATTCTGGTCTGTTTCAAGGAAATTTCATAATACTAATTCAATCTTGCCTTCCTCAGAAACAATTTGGCCTCATGGGGCAACATTGGCCACTAGATTCCTGAGTGTATAGCTAACAGATATGCCTAAAATGAATAATTCTGCCTGGTTTAGTCCTCTCTGACTTCACATATCACAGAGGAAAGAAGCCCCACATATTTTTTTCAAGGAGGGTGGATAATTCATACAGATGATTCAGATTCATGAAACAAAATGCCAAGAGACCTACAAAAGTTACATTGAAAACAAAAATCCCTGAGCTCACTGGTGAGGAAGACAGTGGAAAACTTCCTAGAGGAGCTGAGAGCTGTGCCTCCTGCAGTTGGAGGCAAGGAGCCATTCCTGCATTATCAGGAAGTGAAGAAAGGCAGTGCAAGACCTGTTACATCTGTTTGTTGAGTTCTGTAGACCTTGCCAACTATCATGTAGTCTTTTTATAGAAACCAGATAAACAGTATGCGTCACTGTGGCTATTTTACTTGATCAGAGTAGAAGGAAGAATTCTATGAACTGTAGATAGGATAGTGTATAAGTCTTTCCAAGCACTTGTACAAAAGAAAGTACTTGGAATGTACTTTGTTACTTTGCCAATGATTCATTCTTTTAACCAAGTCATACAAAAAAAAATCTTAAACATATATCTGTGTACCAGTTGTTCCCAAACATATCTGTGTGGCCATGACACCTTCCTTATCAGCCCTTTAGCTTTGCCAATTTTCTAGGCTGAAGAGACTAAAGATGTTCTATGTTCTATGCCCACCTCAGAGAGGCTGCTGTGATTTCTAGTCCTCCAAGGTTTAAAATGTTTTTATTCTTATGCATCACTGAAATTTTGTGTTGAAAGCTACTAAAGGAGAAAAGAATGAATGCAGAGGACTTCGGCCCTGCCTATTCCACCTTCCTCTCATTTTGCTTATCAACATTTGTTGACTAAGGAGTTGATATCTTGGATTTATCTCTTTTGTGCATTCATTACATTTTGGTGGATCTTTCTCATTTCTTGTGATCCAACAGTTACTTATCAATACCCCTCACTGAAGTGTCTAGGGGATAACGGTGTAATGTGGAACAATCCAGTGCACCACTTATCTTCAGTGAAGTTATCTGACTAATAAGTTTAATTTACAAGGCATTATTTGGCTCCACAAAAATTTTACAGATCCCCCCCTCCTTTCCGCTCCACTTCTTCAGTTGTCCCTGATGCTCACAAGGGTTAATTGTTGATCTCATAGTGTAGTTAAAGGGATATAGCAATCCTTATGCAAACAGCTAGTTAAGGAGGAAGATAACTGCAGATATCACAATGCATTAATGGAAAGAGAAGAAATGGAAGTCAGAACGTGACAGCTACAATTGCATTCTCATGCTCATGCAAGCACTATTCACAGACATCAAAATATGGAATCGAAGGTCCATCAATAGAGGAACAGATAAAGAGAATGGTGTGCACAATGGAATACTAATCCATCTTTTAAAAAATAGAGAAAATCTGTCATTTGCAACAATATAAACTACCCTGGAGAATACTACATTAAATAAAATAAGCCAAGCACAGAAAGGCAAATACTGTATGTCTCATACACAGAATATTTTAAAAAGAAGGAAAAGGCCAGCAATTTAGTTCAGTGGTTCCCACATCTGCCTGGCAAGCATAAGATTCCAAGCTCAATCCCTAGTACCATATATCACAATGCTGGGTGTGGTGGGTCACCCCTGTAGTCCCAGCACTAGGGAGGCAGAGGCAGGAGGATTGCCAAGAATTCAGGGCTGGCCTGGGCTATGTAGTGAGTTCAGGGCTAGCCTGAACTCCAAAGTGAGATCCTGTCTCAAAGAAACTATAAAAAAAAAGTAGGAAAGGTGAAAGGTGGTTACCAGAGATTAGAGTAGGAAAGGACATGAGGTTGAACTGGGAAATTGATAGTCAGAAAATACAAAATTTCAGTAAAGCCTGAGGAATAAATGCAGATGATCTGTTGAGCATCATGAGGATTACAGTTGATAAAAATGTATTATATCCTCAAAAGTTACTAGTAGGTAATTTTAAATATCACTACACAGAAAGTAAGTATGAGAAGTAATGGATTATCAATTAATTTGATTTAGTCATTCTAATATATATAAATATATGTACACATATATCAAAATAGTATGTTGCTTTATATATTTATGTATACACACAATACTTATTTGTCAATTTTAAATATAATTTTAAAAAATGATGAAAGAGAAATGAGCTCAGAACTACTAAGAACTAGGTCAGTATCTTGGTTATACCATTTACATGGACAACTCCTTTAACTTTGATGAACATCTTTTTCCTCATCTTTACAATGTGTCTAATCCTCATGGCAAGGAACTTCTAAAACTATGAAATAGTGTATTTGAAATGAAGTCTATAGATGATCAGACTTAGGGCCCATCTTTTTTTTGTCCCTGAACTTTATTCTTTCTGTCCTCTTGGTCTTTTATCCCATATCTGATATGTACACTAAATTCAAAATTTAAGAAATATTCACTTAAATAAAATGGTATGAATATATCAGTCAGTGTACCATGTTTGAAAAATGCATAGAGTCGGATCTTTTTTGTACACATCCCAAATTCTTCTCTTTCAGGAATACTTCCTTAGATTTCCCAAATTTCCCAGATAAATAACAACAGGGATAGAGGTGAAAAGCATGTTAGTAATGTTTTCTATGTGTATATTTATAACCCTGCATACCAAGTAGATACTTTCACTGAGTAGATTTCCAAACATCTTCTGCTTGTAGGAAGGAGTTTCCCACGTCAAGCTTTTTTATGCTTTTAAAGAAAGACTTAAATAATGTGGAATCTGCTGACTTCTCCATCTTATTTCTTGCCATCTCCCTTCCCTTCCAGTATTCAATACTTTCTAAATTGTATTTCAAACAATTTAAAAGTATTGTTACCTCTTCATTGCTTTTATATGTATCATCCCCTGTATGATCCTCTCATCTTTCCCTCAGTCTGCAATTGATTATCTCATAATATAGCATAATCTTACTTCCAGAAACTTTCTCAGTATCACCTCCCCTCTTCTGCCTCTCTGAACTCTGTTTTGCTATTTACCATTGCTATCATATTTGACATTTTATTATTTGTTAGGTTGGTTGATGTCTGTCTCTCTCTCTCTCTACAGACATTCCGTTTTTCCTCTGTTTAGGAAGTTTCATAACTCCCCTCACACTATAGGGCTTAAAAAGTATTTCTTGGAAGAATGAATGGAACAATGTATGAATTCATATTTGATTGCCTTTGAGCAACATTCCTCTAAGTAGGAAAATTGTTGAGCGTATTTCCTAAAAGATCATTTTATATGATTTGGTGAGCCTAAAATGATTTCATTTCCATCTTATTCTCTAGTGTTCCATTCAATGTTGTTATTTTTTTCTCATGAGAAAAGACAAACTTCTGATAAATGTATGAGGAAATATTAGGAAAAAATGTCTCTTTTCAGTAAGTAAACCTCATATGTAATCAACAGCAGAAGCAAATTTATGTAATAATCCCAAAACCCATATCATCTACCTATAGCATTTCAATTAGAATACAGCACAAACCTCCTTTTGCTTTCTTAGAATCACTGAGGTGCTGCAGATACAGGTGTATCTGCACCCTTAGAAAGGTATTAACCCTTAGGAAGCAAAATGAATCATAAGACATATGACATCACAGTAGTTTAACACAGAAAATAAAAGGTAGCTAAAGTACAATTGCTTGGCTGGTATTACCATTTTACTATCTAGTAATCTTTTCACTTATCCTGAGGCTCTGGAGCTACCCTGATGTGTCTAGTCCTGTATTGAGTCTGACCCAAAAAAGGCAGTTATTCACAATGACAGGAAGGCAAGCACTTATGTACACACATACACAGAGACACACACACACACACGCACACACACAGTGATAGAAAAGGACAAAATGTTGAGAGGCAAGACAGCTTCAGTAGTTTTGTTTGACTTACTTGTATTCCTTTTATAAGTATCTGACTATAATTCTTGAAAAGATACATTGTGCCAGTATAAAATATGCTAGTCAAGCTATTATCATTTTTATTCCTTAGGTGCATACATTTTGTCATAAATGTCTTCTAAAACAAGTGGGACAAAATTCGATAAATAATATGGTTTTCAGTGTGAAAATTGGATAAATAATATGGTTTTCAGTTTTGCCAGTGTGATTTATAGAAGTGGAATAATAGTAAAATAGCTTTTCTAGAAATGTAAGAGTCATCCACAAACTATTATAGAACATAAATATGTAATGACACAAATGGAGCATAAGAAATAGCTATGAAGTTTTGCTTCCATTTATACCAGACGGACAGCTGTCAAAAATAAAAGAAATTGCCGGGCATGGTGGCTCATGCCTGTAATCCTAGCACTCGGGAGGCAGAGACAGGAGGATTGCTGAGTTCGAGGCTTGCCTGGGCTACGTAGTGAGCTCAGAGCTAGCCTGAACTACAAAGTGAGACCCTGTCTCAAAAAAAAAAAAAAAAAAAAGAAATTGTCAATAAATGAGCAGGGTCCTTCACTGAGGCAAGAAGGGAAGAAACCACCCACTTTTAAGGCAGTTCTGTGGCATGGCTATTGCCAGGGTCAGGAAGGGAGAGGAGTTAAACCTGTAGAAAAATAGAAAAGAGTGCACTCTGGGAATCAGACCCTCCAGTTAAATGCGTACAATAATGTTAGCAAGTGTTTTAACTCATAAGCTGAGATCTTGGAGAACACAGAAAAGGAAGTTCTAATGTTTCTTAAGAAATCTAGGGAAAACTCAGGGAGGAGAGAGCCCTGGAGCACGCCTTTACAGATGAACACATATTTCCCCAGAAAAAATCTCCATGAGGCACTGAGGCAATGCATAGCATGGCTGAGAAAACCGTTTATAAAGAACAGTAAACTCATCTGAGAATAAACTGCTATTCAAATTACCTAGGAAGAAACACTTTCAGAGTGGACTGTTATTTGAATAAGTTAGCACTCACATGTCAACTACAACAATAACTGCTCTACCATTTATTCTAAATAATGTCTTATTAAACTCATTACTTGTTAAATATTAAGAACTTATAAAGTTTAAGCACTTAAGGCTGATTAATCTTATGCAATTTTCATAGTCAAGTTATGAGTGTATCATCTTCATTTTTAGGTGAAAAATTTTAGATGAGGGTAAGACCCGTAAATTATTCAATGTTATATAGTGGCTAATGGTGGAATGAGGATTCAAATTAGAGTCCAACTTCATGTAATGTGTTCCTATTTTCTTGTAGTCTGAAAGAGTATTTGAGGAATAAGTTAAAGTTTTAGACTCACAAGCAAGAGAAAATGAGTTCCCCTCAATTAACAGTGGAAATCTATGACTAATAATTGAAAGAAGACGCAGATGTATAATGAGCCTCTAAGTGGTAAATATGGTTATTTTAATTTTGAAAACGTGACCGTTAAAACTGAGATAGTGAGCCGGGCGTGGTGGCTCATGCCTGTAATCCCAGCACTCGGGAGGCAGAGGCAGGGGGATTGCTGAGTTCGAGGATTGCCTGGGGTACATAGTGAACTCAGAGCCAGCCTGAACTACAAAGTGAGACCCTGTCTCAAAAAAAACCTGAGATAGTGAAGTAAAATTATTCATTCATCAGTTGCCTTCAAAATAATAAACAATTTTCCCTTTTGTTTCATCTCTCCCTTAACTTTGCTCTAGCTTGAATGTTTAAATGTAAAGTTCAGGTAGTAAATCTTTTCTATAAGTAGTATAATCTGCATCTTGAAATGATAATATCTTCCTTTATCATCAGCATAAACAAATTTGAAAAACATTGTTATCATTAAAGACAAGACACTTATTTTTTTTCAAAATTAAAATGTTGATCCCACTATTTAGCCCAAGCAAGCCTCAGACTCAGCAATCCTCCTGTCTCTGCCTCCCAAGTGCTGGGATTACAAGCATGAGCCAGCACGCCCAGCACTGTGGTATGAGGGGTTGATTGTTGGTGGGCATGAGTCACCACGCCCAACATTGTATGTGGTTACCAGGATCGAACTCAGGACCTTGGGCTTGTGAGACAGGCACTGAAACCACTGAGCTAAATCTCCGGCCCGACCATGCAATTATTCATCATTTTATTTATGTGTAACAGTCCAAACCTGAAATGAAGTGAAAAATGTCATTGGTGCCAAATGAATAAGGACAGATGTTGGAGATATAACCTAATAATAGGTCTCATGTGAAAATGTGTAAGATATAGAATAAAAAAATCTTGCTTTCCAAATCTACTAGACAGGGAGAATATGTACAAATACAAGGAAATGACTGTCATAAATTATAGATATGTATATTTAGCTGTATTTTATTTTAAAGGGAAGAAACAAAAAGAACTGGTAACTTCCTAATTACATACCACTCAGAAATACCTACATGGAATATATATGTGACATTTTAGAAAGTGATTTGTTTTTCCAAAACCTTTAGCTAAAATATGTACCCTACCCCCACCTCTATCACAAATGTCAAGACCAAAGTTTCAGATTCTTGTGTTGACCACTCCGCTGAATGGTAAGAGTACAGTAAAAAATGGCACTCACTTAAAAGGCTTATTGATGTAATTAATGCATAAAAATATATAATTATACCAGCATATTATAAAAGAATTTTCAAGAAGGGTATTGAGGCTAGGAAATTTACAAAAATTGAATGTTATCATGATGTGTATCTAAACTGTACCAATAAATTAGATAAAGTAAAAGGAAGAAAGAAAACATAATAAATTTTAATGAATTTACATGGTATCTTAAAAAAAATCTAAACTGGATTGCAAAGTGTTATGCCTTGTACCTAGATGCCCCCCACCAGCTTCATGTGGTCACAAGTGGGGAATTTCAAATATCACTGGATTAGTGTGTGAATGTGAATTAAAGGTGTAATGCTAGAATTAGGAATACCCCCACCCTATATGGGGGTGGCACCACCTAAAAGACAGGTAACCTGGAAAGTATAAAAGGGAAAACCTCCTGGTGCTGCTTCCCTGTTCCTGCTTACTGTCTTCTGTCTGCATCACCATGGACTATTTCCCCTCTACGATAACTCTCTGTCATGCTGCTCTGCTTTGGACTCACTGACTATGGATCAAAACCTCTACAAGCCATGAGCTGAAATAAACATTTCCTCCCTTATCTTTGGATGTTGGATTTTTTTTTTTTTTTGAGACAGGGTCTTGCTTCATAGTTCAGGCTGGCCCTGAGCTCACTATGTAACCCAGGCAAGCCTGGAACTCAGCGATCCTCCTGCCTCTGCCTCCCGAGTGCTGGGATTACAGGCGTGAGCCACCATGCCCAGCAATGTTGGATATTTGGTCTCAGAACAAGAAAAGTAACTAATACAACAGAGGCTAAAACTAAAACAAATTCTATGTCTAGTCACAGATTTCCCATTGCTCCTCTAGCAGCTCAAACTTCAGGAACATTGTTTTTCACTGATTCCAGGCCAGCTTTCTAAATGAGGGGCCCCCATCAAAGTCAGTTCTACCAGACAGATGCTGACTCAGTCATGCCAAGCAGGAGTGATTGAGAGCTCACCTGGATAAGCTGGTCAGTGCACCTCTGAAGTGAGAGAAAGAAAAGTTTCTAATTAGATACTAGCAAACTAAATGACTAGAATCATAGGAGTAGGCTATCATTTTACCACCTGGATGAGAAGCAGAGCGATAGCACAGATGTGATTCTTCAGCAGATTGGCTGCAGCTGCCAAATTGCACACTCAGGTAGCCTAAGACAGCAACTATTTAACAGAATATCTGTGTTAGGCCTAAAATTTTCCTAAGACATGTTTTCATATATCTTATATTGTTAATCATCAGGTAGGTAAAGGTATATGCTAAGAAGTATAGATTAGACCACTTTATCTAACTGTATTATGTTAGTGAAAGTGCACTTTAACTGTATTACATTGGTGAAAGTGCACTGATTCCTTTAAAGTTCATGATTTTGACCTCTTTTTGATTCAGTGGAGAAAAATGAGAATCAAGATGTGTCATGTACAGATACAAATTCTCAATGTGGAATGTGATCATAATATATGTATAAAATGTACCAATTAAATCAATATAAACAATTTATTCACCTGTGAATTGTCTATACACACCTCCCGTATTGAGCTGAATATAACATAAATAAGGAAGTATATTTTTAAAAATAAGTGAGGGCTGGAGATTTAGCTCAGTGGTTCCAGTGCCTGCCTTGCAAGCTCAGGGCCCTGAATTCAATCCCTGTAACCACATAAAATGCTGGGTGTGGTGATTTATGCCCACCAGCCAATACCGCATACCACAGTGCTGAGCCTGGTAGCTCACTCCTGTAATCCCAGCACGCGGGAGGCAGAGGCAGGAGGATTGCTGAGTTCCAGGCTTGCCTGGGCTACACAATGAGCTGCAGGCCAGCCTGAATTTCAAAGCGAGACCCTGTCTCAAAAAAAAAAAAAAGTAAAATGCATAATTTGATTGTGGATGATTTTTCTCTTTAATCTACTCAATTTATATGTTTTATTTTCTATGTGATTTTTTTTCTTACCTTTGGAGTACAGAAATACTTCATATTTGTAAATTCAGAGGAAAATTGTTTAGACATAATAATGGATTACATACAATTAGATATATTTTCTAGAACAAAAAGATTATGCATACCAGCATCAAAGAAAATGTGAACTTAATGAATAAACTGCAATTGTAAAATAACAAAATTTAGTATAAATTTAATATAGATTTCATTTTATGATAAAATGAATTTTACCACAATAAAATAAAATTTTAAAAATCACTGAATAGTTTGTAACCTTCTTGAATCTATGTTTCAAAAACTTCTTTGTGGACTTAAGGAAAAAGATGCAGCTTTTGAATTTTCATTGCACACATCACATGAGGATTTTAGGCTCTACTGGGGAAAATGATTAGAGTTTGGCCCATGAATTGTGGACAGATAGTTTTTTAATTTTATTGGTAGTTTTTACTGAAAAAAACTGTATGGATGTAGAAAGATTAATAGTCTTATTTTATATTTTATTCTTTCCTTTTCTGTTCATGTATTTGGTTCTTAAGGTAAGACAGAAAGATAATAAGAGGAGAATTTATTAAAGGAAGATTATATTTTTTCAGGACAATTTCCAATCTATCTCTAAATTCCCCAGAAAACAGATGACAAATATTTTGTAGAACTGTTACTTAGTACACATTGCTTTCTGGTGCCATATCCTGAACAGCATAGTGATTTAATGCATGATTGGAATTAGGCCTTCTTAGTTGGGATATCTGTTCTGCTATCATTAACTGTGTAACAAAGGACAAATTAAATTTTTTCTATTACCTTGACCTTATACACAGAGATAATGTACATTTGCAAATTTTAACAACTTAATATATGTGTGTGTATTTATAACATAATAAATGCTCAATAAATTTTACTAATTTCTTCCAGATATTTTGTGTTTAAATAAAAACCTTTACTTTCTGGAAAAGTTACTCCAGTCTTCCTTGCTATGTTGCTAAATAAGAGATGTTTTAAGTAATACCAAAAAAATTAGGAGGAATGAAAGATAATTATACTAGTCAACTAGCTATGGAAGAAATATTCTAAATCTGACTCAGAATTAAAATGGAAGACTCTAGATAACATATGACCCAGTCACGCCTAAAGAGAATGTTGCCCATGAAACTTGAGCTATTATAAACAGAGCCCAGCATTTGACACCAGGACCCTGAAGACATTGTTAAAGACACAAAGCATTTGGAAAGCAGCCTGGGGGTGTGTAAGCAAACTGTGTAGCTTTCATTCTTTGCCACTCAGTGAACTCTTCCTGGGAAAGCAACTGCTAAGAACTTAGTTAGAAGGGCATAAACTCTAACATGATCATAAAAATGGCTATTATAATTTTATGTGTAATATTTACCTAATAAATCCAAGATCTTAAGGGGAACATCTAATTGATGGAATATTATTTAAAACAATTAAATATGAGCAATGAGAAAAATACTGTTCAATATAAAACAGAATTTGCAAATGCATATATCTTGTTGCTGCATATTTGTGCAAACACACAAATATTTTATGCAATTATATGATTAAAGGCAATTAGGAAATTGGGAAAAAATAGGTTTTGTCTGAAGTAATAATGAGTAAAATTTCTTTGTAATGTTATACATATAAATAATATATAAAGTGTATATATGCATATATAGATATATTTAATCAACATGAATATAAACCATTTCATATATGTGAAATATAATACTGAAACTAATCAATTTATGGTCTTTTGTTTGTTTTTGTTTTGTTTTGTTTTGTTTTTTTGAGGCAGTATCTTGCTACATAGTTAAGGCTGACCTTAAACTCTATGTTTTCCAGGCTGGTCTCAAAGTCACAATGATCCCCCTGCCTCAGCCTCCCAAGTTCTGGGGTCATAGATGTGTGCCACCACACCTGACCAAGCAATTTATTAATTAATTGACAGTTTAAATCACTTGTACATTTTATGAATCCTTCAATTTGTTTTACTCCCTTCCTGCTGCCTCTAAAACTACTATAATTATATTTGTTTCACATCCATGATGTGATACCTGTATATTATGACCTAGAAAATTTAACATGAAAAATTATATTAATTTTTTATTTACAAAATCAGTATAAAACAGTTATTTGATAGTTACTATAATGAGAGGTAGATAAAAAACAATATTTACTGAACACTTGTTATGTGACATACAAAGACTTTTTAAAACCTTTATGAATTCTTATTTAAAATACTACAAGAAAATTTTGATTGATAACACCATGGTAAAAAAAAAAAAATGAATACTCTTCCATGAATACTCTTCCAGTCAGGCAACACTGTTGCCTCTAGAAATTCTATTAACTACAAAGGAAGACTAAGAAGGGCAAGTGTCAAATAAGTAGATGATGAGTTCCCTTGCTACTGACTTCAGCAATAGATTTCATCATGCAAAGAAATGTGATCCCAGAAACCACATCTGAGAGAACACCCATGTTCTGAACCAGCTACTTTTAGTAGGAATCAGAAAAAGGCCAACAGGAGAGCAAAAGATTCCTCTTCTCAAGAATTGCAAGGATGAATACCAGCTTGAGAAGGAGAAAACAGAAGATAAAGGCCAACAGGATAAGAATTTCAACTTAGAAGCTGTGGAATATCTAAAAAAAAAAAAATTAAGACCGACTGTTTAAACTGAAAGACACAAAGATGAAAATTGCTGTCTTTTTCCTTGCAGTGCAAAGTAGTAAATTGGAGTGGGAAGAAAGGAGAGTGAGTTTAAGGAACATTAGATCAATTATAGAAAATGAAGTTGATTTCTTTGCTTATCTAAGCAGTATGTGAACACTTCTATAATGTGAGATCTCTAAAGCAGAAATTGTATTTCCTTCTATTTGCCTCCATTAAAAATTAACACAATTGCTTCTGATAGTTATACAAGAAGTAGCATCAAATGAATAAATTGTAAAACTTGAAGGGATTAAGTGGGCTTCTTAACCATCATTCTCATTTCAGACAGATTCAAATAATTCATGGCAAAAACTTTGCTTGGAGGGAAACTTCATAAGCATGTTAAATTATCACTCCCTGATTATGTGGGCTGCCCAGAAATTTTTTTTTCCTGTCAATGAGAGATGCCTCTTGATTATTATGTGAATCCTCCTGATACACAACTACAATCAATTCCATACATTGATTAAATTCTACAATATACTATATAGGAAAATGTGCAGGTTGGCCAAGATATTTGCTTCGGTTTTTGTTCTTTTTTTTTTTTTAATTTGCTTTGTTGTTTTGTTTTTTTCTTTCTTCTTTTAAAAAGAAGAGCAATCTCATTTAAAATAAAGAAAAATAATGACATAATTATCATTTCATGCCTTAAAACATGAGAATATGCTTAACTAAATCCAGATTTGGTTGGGATTCCAGAGTTACTCCTGAGTCAAGGCCTTAGTCTGAACCATTGCTTCTTTAATTTATAACTCGCTGTTCAGGGCCACATTTAACAGACTGCTCATAAGGTTAAAATTTAGGTTTAAAATGGGCATCACAGAATAGACATCAAACAAACTCATATTGTATTCTTTTTCTTGTTGACTCAAACGACTCTCTCCAGTAGGTAAATTCAATCCCAGCTAACAACGTTGCCTATAAAACGTCTAATAGTAAGTCAGAATATTGGGTGGGCTCTCCTAAGATTGTTGAGCTCTATTACCTTCTCTTTAGCTTTATAAAATATTTTGCTCACATAATCATAATTTTTATTGTTTTTGATACATTTTAGATATACATAATGATCCATATTTGTCATAGGGAATTTTAACTGTGCATGATATATTTTAATTTCTCATCAGAAATTATTGAAACAGTGTTCCAATCAAAAGATACATATATTTTCAAGTTTGAAGTAAAATATTTTGATGCACAGCTATGCTTTCTTAAATCTTTGAAAAATTTTCAAGTCCCTAACATTTTAACTGAAAAAAATATAATTCTCCCCGTAATGACTAGATATGTACCCTGACCATTTGTTTTTTTTTTCCTTCTCTCACATGGTCTTAGTTTTACAAGAGAGGGAAAATAGTACCCTGAAAATAGTACCCAGCTTGTTGATGCTGGGTACCCTATTCTTCATTTGTTCCTTCAACCTTTCTTTTCCTCCAGTCAATATCAGTTCCCTGAACTTACTACATTCCAGTCCTCCCTGCTCTCTCTTTCTTCTGTACTATTATAGGAGGGTGGATACAGTTGGTGGTCCTGTTGTTAGTTTGTTCTGTTTTGTATTTTTCCCTCTGTCTCTTTTGTCCTCTATCCTCCATTACTTTCCTAGGGTGTGTGTGATCTTTATTCTCTAACCCCATTTTTAATTTTTCCCTCTCCCCACCTCAACTTCCTGGTGACCCTGTACTCCCAAAGGGTAATGCTGCTGTATGTAAGGTCCTGTGTGTTGTAAACATATTTCTGGTAGTTCTCCTTAGAACAAGCCAGGAAGCAGCCATCTCCTAAGGGTTCCAAATATTAAGAAGAAAGAGACTTGCATTAAACATTGCCCAGATAGCAGGTGTGGAACATATGATTAATAACACTAAAGAAGAGAACAGGAGTATGATAGAAGCTAAGATTATGAAAGTAATAGAATTTGTTAAAATGCTTCAAGCAGACTTCTATGAGATGAAAACCTTGAAAGTTTGAAAAATAGGATGAATGAAAATAAGGACTGAATATCAGACATAGAAGATAGGATTGCAGCCAGTGAACAGGAAAGAAATAATTTTTAGAAAATAGCAAAGATCCATAAGAAATCAGTCCAGCAGCTGCGAGATGATGTGAAAAAGAATAACAAAAGACTGATTTGAGTCACTGAAGAAATAGGAGACAGTACAAAGATATGAAAAGAAAAACTTCACAGAGGTAATGGCAAACAACTTCACAGGAAAAGGGAAAAAAATGAACATATAGATAAGTGAGGCATATAAGACTCCAAGTGTCCACAATATTAAAAAAAATCTATAGCTAGGAATAAAATAATCAAGTTCCAGAAAACCAACAGAAGAAAAAAAAATATGAAATGCAGTCAGAGAAAATAAAGAAATCACATACAGTGGAAATCCCATCATGATCACAGATGACTTCTCAATGCAAACACTCAAGTCAGGGAAAGCCTGCAGTGGAGTATTTCAAACACTAAGAGAAAATAACCTCCAACCTAGATCGATGCATCCTACAAAAGTATTCATCAAAATCAATGTGGAAATAAGATACTTCCATGACAAAGAATATATAAGAAACTTCATAAATACAAAATTTGCATTCCAAAACTTTTAAACAATATCCTAGAAAAAGACAATGAGAGTCACAATCCCATCTGACCCTACAGAATGAACTCACCAGGCAAGACAATAAACTGAATGGAAAGGGGCAATAGCAAAGAACAACAGAGCCAAGAACAGGAGAACATGACAGGGTATCTCAGTACATAGCAGTTATAATCATTAATTTCAGTGGTCTCAATGTACCAATTAAAAGACACAGACTAGCAGAATGGATTAAGAAACAAGATTCAACAATACATTGTATACAAGAAACACAACTAATTCAGAAAGGAAACCATAGACTGAATGTAGAATGGAGAGCAACTCTCCATGAGACAGGAAAATGAAAAAAAGCAGGAAAAGCTATCTCATTTGCAGATAAAGTAAATTTCAAACAACTAATCAAGAAAGACAAAGAGGAACACTACATTCTCATAAAGGGAACAATCCTATAGGAAGAGATGGCATTCACAAATATTTATGCACCAAATTCTAGTGTACCTTTCTGTATAAATTAGAAATTAATGGAAATGAAAAGTCAGATAAGCACTAATACAATAATAGTGGGGGACCTCATTACCCCATTGTCACAAATAGATCAACTAGCAGGGTGTGGTAGCTCACACCTGTAATCCCAGCACTTGGGAGGCAGAGGCAGGAGGATTGCTGAGTTCCAGGCTTGCCTGGGCTACATAGTGAACTCAGGGCCAGCCTGAACTACAAAGCAAGGCCCTATCTCAAAAATAAATAAATAAACAAATAAATAAATAAAACCAAACAAACAATTAAATCAACTAAACAAAAAATATCAATGATGAAATAACTTGAAATGAACCAAAGTTTTGAACAAATGGACTTAACAGATGTCTAGAGAGTATTTCACCCCACAGAGTCAAAATATACATTATTCTTGCTCCTTTGGGTCATTCTCCAAAACAGATCATATGCTAGTTGATAGAGCATGTTTAAGGAAATCACCTCCTGTATATTGTAAGGCCACAGTGACCTCTTGAAGTCACCTCTTATATACTGTAAGACCACAGTGTCTTGAAATTGGAAATCAATAGCAAAAGAAATGCCAAAAACCTCACAAATACATGGAAATTGAACAACACTCTCTTGAGCAACCAATAAGCAAGAAGAAATTAAAGTACTAATTAAAGTTTCTACAACTAAATGATAATGTGAGTACAACATATAGGAATTTATGAGACACAATGAAAACAATTCAGTGAGAGAAATTTATAGCAAGCAGTGAATGCCCATACTCGGAAAAATAGCAAGTTCACATAAACAACCTAATGCTGAACCTCAAACTACTAGAAAAACAGAAGCAAGATAAATCCAAGGCTCATAGAAAGGAGGAAATTATAAGGACTAAAGCAGAAATTAATACAAAGAACAAAGCAAAGAGAACAAAGCAAAGAGAACAAAGCAAAAAATTAATGAATTGAAGAATTGGTGTTTTGGGCTGGGAATTTAGCTCAGTGGTTCTGGAACTTGCCTAGCAAGTGCAAGGTCATTGGTTCATCCCGGGTAACTACAAACAACAATATTGGGCATGGTGGCTCATGCCCATTGGCAATCAGTGCCACATACCACAAATGCAGGGCTTGGTGGGGCAAGCCTGTAATCCCAGCACTCGGGAGGCAGAGGCAGGAGGATTGCTGAATTTGAGGCTTGCTTGAGCTATATAGTGAGCTCAGGTACAGCCTGAACTACAAAATGAGTCCCTGTCGAATCTATGGGACACAATGAAAGCAGTTCTGCGAGGGAAATTCATAGCAGTGAATGCATACACTCGGAAAATAGAGCAAACCGCAATAAACAATCTAATGATGAACCTCAGACAACTAGAAAAAGAGGAGCAAAACAAACCCAAAGCACATACTAGAGAGGAAATCATAAGGATCAGAGCAGAAATTAACGCAGTGGAG
>PVIC010018934.1:0-31098 GCA_004025085.1 Thryonomys swinderianus
AAAGTGGAGCACTTTCTCCGGACATTACATACACAAACGTTTCAGCATCGGCTGTGGTACCTCGCAGGAGCTTTTGTCTTTGGTCTCAGGCCTCTGTCTCTCCAGGATGTGTGTGTTTGTTGACAGAGCAGGAGTTTCTTTGGCTCAAGGGCAACAGTTCACAGCTCCAAATGTCCCCTGATCTGCATGTTGTCTCACTCTGTTCCACGTACTAAACTATGGAATGACCCCTCTCAAGTCTGCATCTCTTCACTGAGCCTGGATATTTGCTCTTACTGTTTTCCTAGCCTGAATAACTGTCTCTGGGCTATTTATGGGGCCGTCTTCTCCTCATCACTCAAATCTCAGCTTAAATGTTACGGAGAAACGTCTCCGACCATCGCTCAGCTGAAACTAAGTCAGCCCCTTCCCATGTTAAACTCCTCTGTGACAATCTATTTTCTTCCTCAGAGTTGTCATGGTTTGTGAAGATATCTTTAGGTGATGGCAGACTCAACAAGTATGTGGTCCTCCCCTATACCCTACCTGTCAGTACTATGAAAACGTGATAGTTATCTTTGTACCCACAGTGCCTTTGTCTGTGTCTGGCACCTTGTAGGATCTCAACAAACAGAGGTGTTTGCTAAACAAATAAATGGGTGGATACATAGATGAATAGATGGATGGGTGGTTGGGTGGGTAGATGAATGGATGAGTGGGTGAATGGAGGGACAAATGGCTGGGTGAGTGGTAGTAGATGGATGAATCTGTGAATGTGGGAATCTCAGGGTGGAAAGCAAAAGTTTGTTTGTGCTTGGATGGCCTGAGAGAGGGTGAGGAACATGTTGCCTTTTGGGTGGGTAAGGAGCTGAGGAGTCTTCCTGGTCCCTCCTATCTCTGTGGGCCCAAGCTTTACTTATCTACCAGTAATGGTTTTGAAACCTGTATTTATAACTCTTCTTCCAAGTAGTTTGTGTTTATCTTCTGCTTTAAGCTTTTTAGTATTCATATTTCCCAACATACAAAAGAAGGGAGAATTGCAACAATTCCTCACATAACTGTGGAACTTTGTCCTTGATAGAATATTTAAAACAAACCCTAGCCATCGCTTCATTTCACACTTAAGTAGGTTAGATGATATTTCTAATAGATCCGTCCTGAGCCACAATATCGTTATCACATCTAGCAAAATAAAAGGCAACTCCTTTAATATCTAATATTTGTTCAATATTCAAATATTTCTGATTGACTCATGGATGTGTTTTCATATTTACTTTGAGTCAGGGTATCAATATTGCATGTGATTGCTAGGTCTCTTAAATTTCTTTCTAAGATCTCCTTTTTCCTTCTTATGTTTAAAAAGGATATTGATTTCTCATCTTAAAAATCCTGCTTATATCTCTTTTTGAAGTGTGAGCTACTTCTGCGTGACCCTGGGCCTTCTGGCCTGCTGATACTTTTGCACTGTGGGCACAGCTGTAACCCCTGTGCAGTGCTGCTTAGCCTGTTCCTCCATCCCCTGTGCTTCTGGAAAACCAGTAGTCAGATGCCAAGGCCTGAGCAGAGTCATATACCATCTTTGGCTTGAAGCCTCTGTGGATGGTGTGTGTTCTCCTTGTTGAATCACATCTGAATGTCTAGTCGTTTCTCCTTTAATGATGTTAAGATTGATCTGTGGCTCATTCTGTCCTTAATTGACTCCTACTCTGTGTCCACTTCCACTGCGCTATGAACTTGTTTTGAAAAACAAGTCAGTTTAGAACGCTAATCATTTGGAGCAGAAGAGGGAGCAGCAGGGGCTAATGGCAAACACTGATTTAAAGCACCTGCCCAGGAGACAGGCATGGTCTCTGCTGCCCAGTTGTCTGGAATGTAAGATGGGGCTGATAACAGTAGCTGTGACAACTAATAACGGGGATAGGTGTTTTGTGTATAGTCATCAGCACACGACATTGTGTATTAGAGTGCAGTTATTTACTTCTCCCCCAGTGTTAGTTGCACTGTCCAAAAGAGGAAGAGGAGACACAGGCAGGGTAGGTAACTTGCTGAAAGCTGCATAGCTAGGAAAGGGCAAAGCCACGATTTGCACAACTAGTCTTAGAGCCCACGTACATATAACACAATGGTGTCGAAGGGAGCTCCCTACTCTCCTCCGTGGGGTGTCCATTGAGTCATCACCAGGAAAGGGCACCGGTTAGTCCCACGTGGAGGCGAGCACAGGACTGACTAAGGTGGCCCCAGTTTCACCCAGAGCCTTCACAAAGTGCTCATCTCTCCGCTGCTTACTGTCGGGTGGGCCAGAGCAGAACAACTTTTGTGTCAGGAGGGGAGCTGGGGCATGTAAGTTTCAAACTCATTTGGGTGGGAATTTATCTTTGGGCCAAGACCTTTCTGAGTTCCTGAGAGGAGCTTGCCCAAGTGACTTGCTCAAGATCACAGAGTAAGTTTGCCACTAAGCTAGGATCAGAACCCCTGATTCTCAAGCTTGGGCAGTTGTGTGTGGATGCCCTGCCCCTCCCATGCCCAGAGAGAGGCTCTGGCCCTCTATCTCCCACACTATACTCCTCACAATCGGGTTCATTTTGGCCAGACTGTCTGTGGGGGAGAAGCAGACAAACAGCCCTTCTGAAGTTGGTGCAGCTTTCAGGAGGGCTTGCCTGGCACCTCAGAGATCTCTTCTTACTGTTATGCTGTTGATGTATGGTCTGCTGACCCCACTCTCCTGAAGGTGCTTTGGAAACTCGCTCTCCTATTTCCTAGCTGCAAACTGGAACTAAAATCAAATGAATGTGCGGAACCCAGATTTGGACCTTGTTCCTTTGATTCCCAGTTCTGAAAGGACCAGAAATAAAAGTAAGCTCCTGATCATCAATGCCAGTGTCTCTGACAGACACAGCCCTTGTATTCCAGATGAGGAAAGCGAGGCTCAGAGAAGGACAGTAACTTAATGAATTTGTGCAGCTTCTGCAGTGTGCCTCGGCTACAAAGGGCCGAGGTGCTACTCCTGAGACTTGGAAGGTTCTAAGAGTGGTTTATGATGGGGCTCACACCTAAATTCAGACCCAGGCCACACATGGTGAGCTCAGGAAGGCCCAGCTGGAGGCAGGGGGGTGTTTCAGAGCCAAGTGAACCAGCCTACTGTCTATAGTTCAGCCCATATGATTACAAAGGCCAAGACAATAATTGAAGGTGGCTTTGGGTTCCCTGGGCAGGAGCTGGCGCCAACACTCAGGGGCTCTGTTGGCGCCTTGAGCCCTGGGCATTCGCTAATGGACTGTGGCTGATCCCAGGACTGATTGGCAGCCAGCCCCAAGGTCCTCAGGGAAATCCTGGAAACCATGGTCTCCAAGTTGGAGACATGTCCCTTCTAAGAGCCACGGAAGGGGATTGGGGGTGTCCTATTGCTCCAAGGCAGAAGTGCTTCTCAGCCAATGAGAGGTGAGCTGAGACCCTCTGTCTCCAATCAGCTGGCTAGAACACTAGTGAGGGTCCCAGACTGAAATACAGCAAGCTGTCAAAATGCTGACCTCTCATTTCCTTTCTCCGCTGCCTCTCTCCCCTGTCTCCCGGGCTGGCCAGTACCATGGCCTCTGCCAGATTGATAGCGGGGGCAGTAAGAGTGTGCAGAATTGTTCTCAAAGAACACACTGGGGTGGAGGTGACCCCCAGACCAGCCTGGCCATCCTCACTGCAGGATAGAGGAAAGAGGAAGTAACCCTTCTGTAATCTCTGAGGCCTGAGGGCTCCCTGACTATCTGAGGAGGCCTTTTCAGGCTCAGGGTACAGTGTAAGGAAGGATGCAGAAGCACAGATGAATGTGAACAGGCTTACACAGGGGGGCCAGAGGCTGAGCGGCACACCTCGAAAGCAGTGACAGAACTTTCAGACCCTAACTGCTTGGGAAACAGGATCCGCTGAAGGCTAAAAGGGAAGGGAAAACAGAGGCACGAGGGCTCTGCCCAGAGTCAGGGCTCATTTTAAAACACATCAGGTAAGGTAACACTGTGCCTCTGACCTTCTCCTAGGACATTCGATATTCATGCGCTTTGAGCATTACCCACATTTTATTCATTTACCCAAAGAGTGAGAAAAAGGCGCTTTAGGAAACTGCTATAAATCCAGAGCAAGTCACCATGGTAACCTGATTAGCAGCTAAATTAAGTTCATGATTAAGAAGAAATAAATAAAAATAACTCTCTTCCTTGGTTGGGGCTACCCACTGGGCCGCTGGCAGCTGAGCAGATGCTGAGGCTTTGCAAAGCGGGGGTACCAGCCTGGCCTGGCCTCTTCAGAGGGGCTCTGTAGTGCAAGCTGGCGCGCAGCAAGGGCTGGAGAAGCTCACGCTGATGTTGCCTGGGGGTAGATGAGGCCCCTGGTGGCCAGGCCGGGGAGTGCAGGCTACCCTAGTAGAAGCTAAAGCCTGGGATTTCTTCACAAAGACCCGAAGCCCTCCCAAGATGTCACCTTGAGGACCGCACTGGCCTTCCTCTGTCTGACTACCCTGACCTCGCATTGCTACCCCTCTAGTGCCAGACCCCTTGTGCCCTTGTCATGACCTAGACTTGGGTTTGGTTTTAGAGAGGCTGAGTTTGGTGGTGAACACAGACATGACTGGTAATTAGGCACAAAGTGTAAAAGGTGCTGTGGAAACATGGGCCGGCCGGACAGACTGGTGTTAACCAGTAGGCCAACCTGGAAGGAGCTGGTCAGCCCCGAAGAGACCCAAAGGGCCCTGTTGGGGGATGTGCAGGTCACACAGCCAGGGGCGAGCAGCAGGGGAGATGGGGGCACAGAGAGAAATGAGCCTCTTTGCTGGCCTTCCCAGACGTCCTTCTGGCAAAGTAGTCTAGAGTCGAGCAGACTTTGAATCCACTGTCCACCATTTAGTAGCTTCGGCCTCTGGTGAGCGATTACCCTACGTGATCCTGAGCCTCACTGCCTGTGGACTGGAGGTTTCAATGATAATGATCCTTAATTCATGAGGTAACGGTGGAGGATAAGCTGTAGTGACTCACGCTACCTGAAGCCCAGTCCCTCACGTGTGGCGAACACTCCAGAACACGCCTGTTACTGTGAAGTAACTGCCGGGGATGTTGCCTTGCGGTGGAAGGAGGATGGAAGACGTGGAAATGTACGGCCACGGGGAGCTGAGCCTGCAGAGAGCGGCTCCACCTGCATCTGCGCAGAGCCTGTTCTCCCTCCCGGTTGCTCCTGCCGCAGACCGAGCTCAGGGCTCGGAGGCTGGTGCCGGAGGTGAGAGCCGTGGGTTTCGGGCAGGCGACTCCGGCCCAGGGATTCCTTAGGAGCCAGGATGCTCAGCAAAGCTCTTGCATGACTAATCACCTGCTCCTCAGAAGGACCGAAATGATACAAAAGGTCTCTGGAGATGAGTCCTACGGGGTTATCATAGATCCAGAAATAAGGTCCTGCATGTCACACTAGGGCTTTGGGTCTGGAAAGGAGGGTTTTCAACGGTGTCAATTCCTTCCTGGGTCCTATCTTGTGTGTGTGTGTGTCTGTGTGTACACAGCACTGTGACGATGTATTTTCGCTGCGTTGGCTACAGCCTGTCAGGTGAGATTTCTCCAATCCTCAGTCCATTCTTAGTACTCAGCTCTGTGGAAGTCCTTGGGGGCAATAGATGCTCCATCAAAACAGAACTAAATAGAGCACCATTGAGTCTTGTATCTAGCTTATGTTTTTCTTCAGACCGAGTTTATTTTCACACTTGGGTGTTTTAAATCATATCATGTGAGATGATTTAAGCTTCTTGCTGCCTCATTTTTGTGGCAGAGACAGTTGGGGACCCCTCCACATGCAAACGGAAACATGGCCCTACTCTGGCTTCAGAAGACACGCCTGCCGGGGGACGCCTCAGACTTTGCCAAGCCTCCCACCATCCTCTTTCCAGAAAGGAGCTTGGAGTTTCTCAGCTGAGCCAGACTGGGTGAAAATCTTCCACCTCCACCTCCCCGCTCCTTTCCCCAGTCGCTCCCTCCCTGCACTGCAAGATTGGGAAGCTGCAAACCCGACCCTTACATCAAAAAGGAACTTGAAAAATACTTGGAGCAAAAACTGCTAACTGTGCATCCTTGCTCCATGCTGGCGCTGATATTAAATCAGGAAATGGCACTGAACAGCCGTTCCAAACACAGAAACAGGGGTTGTCAACACAGAAACCAAAAGCAATCTCTAACAGGCAGAGGTGAAAGGGAGCTGGCACGAGGCCGGGCCAGCGGCTGGAACCAGGAAAGGGTTCCTAGCTGCGCTTGTCTGTGCTTCTGTCCGGCACTCAGAACACAGTCAGTTTTGGTGCTGAGAGATGAAAGAGAATTAAGCACATTGCTTAAACAGCATTTGGATTCTCCTTTCCTTACGTATTTATTGAGTACTTACTATGTGCTTGGCGGGGAATCAAAAAGATGCCAGCCCCTACAGAGATGATCTCTGAGCCTTTAGGACAGAGCTCCAACTTTTTGACGTGGCATCCAAGGCCCCTCAACTTTGGCTCTTACAAAAGCCTGGAGCTTTGTCTTCACCCTCCCCAGGGGGTGTCCTCAGCAACACCTTTGTGCAGTGTCTTCCCTCTGACTGATCTCACGGGGTCTTCTGGCATTTGTATTTGACTCTCAAAGCCTTGGTCAAGTATCATCTTTTCTCTGCCTAGCTTTTAATCCAATGAGATACTCTCTCTAAAAACCAAAAGGGAAAAAAGAATGAATGAACAGAAAAAGGGAGGAAGGGAGATCTAGAAATATGGACAGAGAAGTTGCTGAGCAAAAATAAAAAGCAGGCAGTAGCTCTGGACATAGATGTTAAAAACCAGATTGTTGCATTTTTACAGTGACAAAGTGGTCTTGTGTGGCTCATTTATTTTATTTTATGAAAAAGAAAGGGAAAACAAGGCTGGGGGTCCACAGCAGACGCTGGTTGACCCGAGCCTGGGCTTTGGCCCAGTGGGCAGCCTGTCCGCTGCAGGCAGCAGACTCCACGGCAGAGGGCGAACCTTTCCCACGTTCTCTACACCTGGAAGTTTGCTCCCCAAGCTGTGCTGAGCACGTGGTGGGAAGCTGGGGTGCTGAGCCCTGAAGAGCATCCAGAGGAAGGAGGGGGAAGCAGGAAGGCCGGTGTTGTGCAGGTTCCCTGAATCGGTCACTGGTCCTGGGAGGAGGGGGCGAGGGGCATTCAGGGATGGTTGCTGATGAAGAAGAGGGCCCTGGGGCCGGAGATTTGGCTCTGTGGTTCCGGCGCCTGCCTCGCAAGCGCAGGGTCCTGAGTTCAATCCCGGTGACCACATTCAATGCTGGGCGTGGAGACTCACGCCCACCAGCAGTCAATACCGCATACCACAGAGCTGGGCATGGTGGCGCACGCCTGTCATCCCAGCACTCGGGAGGCAGAGACAGGAGGATTGCTGGGTTCGAGGCTTGCCTGGGCACCATAGTGAGCTCAGAGCCAGCCTGAACTACAAAGTGAGACCCTGTCTCAAAAAAAAAAAAAAAAAAAAAAGAAGAAGAAGAGGGCCCTGGAAGGCACACAGGAGAGCCCTGAGGCTTCGGAGACAGCAGCATTCATGGTAAGGAAGCCTCAGTGTTTGCCCGGCTGGCAGTTTCCTTCCTGTGTCCACTCACTCTTTCCGAGGCTGTAGTGGAATCCCTCGCGGTATGGACGCTGCATCGGCTGACAAGATCGCGGAGACTTCCGCCAGGAAGGGGCCTGTGGGCCCAGGCGGGGGAACTGCACAGGGAACTTGATAAAATGTAAATTCCTGGGCTCTGCTCACACCTACAAAATCAGACTGCTGTGGTTCTGGGCTTTTAATACATGTTCTCAAGTGAGAAACCTCAGTTGACCAAACAACTTCCTTTGAACTGTCCTGTATTGTTTCGTAACGGTTTCCCCAAGCCCGAGATCACCCCGTCCAGCTGGAAGACGGAAGGAGATGACCCCGGTGTATGTGGCCTCTCCAGGATGGAAGAGACGGGGGATAGGAATTGACTGTTCGAAGTCACCTGCAGGTCAGCTTTTTTTCCACCCACCCCAGGTCCATCCAAGTCCTCTGGGGGAGCGAGGGGATTCACATGCCACTTCTTCTGTCTAAGTCATTCAGAAGCAGCAGGCAGACGCGGTTTTGGTGGGGTGGGGTGGGGTGGGGGGGTGTGCGCAGAAGCTGGACGGCAGAGGACATCTTAGGCGGGAGAAGGACTGAAGGAGTCGGCATGATTGAAGCAGAGTGAACAATGTCAGGAGAAGCTGGCAGGAGCAGTTCACTCAGGGCCTGGAGGCCACGCTGGGGAGTTTAGTTCTTGTTTGAGTGTCAAAGGAATTCAGAGCGAAGGTTGTGGGCTGATCAGTGTCAGAGATTCATGTACCCTGAAAACTGGCTCCATGTCTGTGGAGAAGCAGAGACTTTGGAGATGGCACCTCTGTAGATGAGGGAGCTCAGATGAAGGTAAAGGCGCTCTCTTCCCTCTCTCTCTCTCTCCTCTCTCTCTCATGATATTTAAGAGGTAGATGAATTGGGAATAAAGATCATACTGAGGTTAAAGGCAGGACCAAGGTCAGGGCCAAGATCAGCGTTCAGGCTGAGGCCCGAGTAAGGGCCCTCCAAGGGTACAGGACTGTGTGGTAACACCCTCCACAGAGCTTTACTGGTTGCTGTCCAGCCCCCACAGTGAAAGATGTGGAAAGGGGAAAAGAAGGAACCTAAGGGAGCGGTGTCCGTCCGCACGAGGACTGGTGACATGCTGCCCTGAGCAGACTCGGCATGTGGGTGAGGCTCAGCGTTGATCCGAACAGAATCACTAGTCCCACAGAGGGCCGGAAGTCCTGACACGGGGTCATGACCAGGAGCTGGGCTGACACTTGGATCTCCAGGGTGCTGCGCAAGCTGCAAGCCCCCCCCCCCCCCGCCCCAACCCACTTCTCAGGGTTCAGAGCCCTTGACTTGGGGCCGGAGGTTCCAGCTCATCACTTCCGGGTAACTTCAAACAAACCAGCAAACCATGAGGTGGGGACAGTGGTGAGGACTGAGTGGACCGATGCGCACAGAGCTCTGTGTGCACACCCGCCTACCTCCTGGCCTCTTTCTGTAAAGAGGGATGATTATAATTGCTGCCTCGTGGAGTTGTGAGAATTGAATGACAAAGTGAAAGGTAAAAAAGGTCTTGCAACTCGTCTGTCCAAACAGGAGTGGATGTCACTGGACTATCCCATCGATAACGTTTCCTAATGCAGTGTCGTCTAACGGAAATGCAGTGTAAGCCACACCTGTAATCTCAAATTGTCTAGCAGTTGCATCAAAGCAAAGTAAAAAGAAACGGGCGTAATGCTTCTAACAGTAAATTCCCATCCCCCAGAGAGTGCATGTGTGTGTGCGTGTGCATGTGGGTGTGCATGTGTGTGCACGCGTGCATATGTGTGTGTGTATATGTATGTGTTTGTAGGGGGATCCTGGTGCCCCAAGGGGGCAGCCAAGGAAAGGACTCTGCAGAGTTGGGTGTCTGGCTTCCTACCGAGTCCCGTTGAGTGCTTTGGCTGCCCGAGGGTCACCAAGACCCAGCACTCGAGTGTAACCTTCAGGACGTCCTGCCCTGCAGTCGGGTGGACTGTGCACGGACCAGGGGAAAGTGGAAGTGGCCGTTGCCTTTGGGAAAGGGGAAGAGGACAGGCACAAAAGCCTCTGGAGAGTCCCGCGGGTGGAGCTGCCCGAGAGCTAACTTCCCACAGGGCACTGCAAAAGGCAGCGGAGCCCAGGCTTCAGAGGAGACCGAGGGCACTCGAGGTGGTGATGAAAACGTGCAACGCAGGCTCGGGGAAGGGGTGCTGTCCTCCACGCAGGTCCCTCCCTGGAAGAAACTGGCAGCGTCTCTCAGCGACCTACAGTAGTGGGACCCTGGAACCCACTGACCAAAGGCCAGAAACGTCAAGTTCCCCGAACGACGACAAAATAACAACACACGCAGCTTCCCTGTAGGTCTCCAGCTGCACCCCTGCGGGCACAGAGATGTTCACCACACGCCTGCAATCCTGGGGGGCCACTGGGGAACCGAGCACCTTCCCGGAGCCTGCGGGGGTGTGAGCGCGGAGGGTGGGGGAGCGCGCGGGTGGGCGCCACCTCCGAGTTGCCGGGTTATCGGGTTGCTTCGGTAGGGGGAGGTGCCAGCGTCCCGGAACCGCTTGCGGGCCCTTAGAGAATGGCGTCTTCCGTGGCTCCGGGCCGCTCCAGGTGGTCCAGGCTGGACTTCTGGGACCTTGTTGGGGTCCTTGCCTGGCCGTTTGTAATGAACGATTCCCAAAGTTGAGCTTGCTGGCGAACAGCCCCGTCCGCCTGAGGTGCGCAGAGAAAGGGCGTTGCTCTGGGTGAAATTGGAGTTCGGGGGTTAGGGGCAGCTGTCAGCAGAGGGGTTCTGGCCACTGCAAGACAAAGCGTGGGACCCTCTTCGTTTGTCTCCTGCCTCCTTCCCACAGCTTTCAATTCATCACCCCTGCTCTTCATTCCACAAACTGAACTAACAGTCAGTGGGTGTGCAGCACCCCTAACCCCACCTGACTTTTAGAGGCGGTGCCTCCTCTGGTTCTGGCGGGTTTTTGGAACCCAGACCTGGGATGTGCATCTAGACCCCAGGTCCTGTAGGGAGAGCCGAAAGGCCTGGGGCTCCGCGGCCTGAGCCAGAGCGCAGCGGGAGTCAGGACGGGAGTCTGGGGGTGAGCTGCGGCTGCCGGGCCGCCCTCCAGTCTGGGTCACTCACGGGCGCCTGGCAGGAGCGGAGTTTCTGGCACTTCTGAGGCTGAGGCGGCTGGGGGATGGGTAGAGGAGGGAGTGGCAAAGCTGGGACGGCTGCGGAGAAATGGAATTGTTTAGGGGGTGCACCTAGGGGCCAGTGGGGATAGTCAAAGTCCAGGGGAAGGCAGGGACCGCAACAGAGACAGAGGCACGGGTACGAGAGGGGCAAACCTGCTCAGACAAAGCTCGAGTCCCAGAGACCCAGACAGCCACCAGCGGCCTGCAGGAGGTTCGGGACTCCAGGGCCGGGCTTCACGAGTCCCCTGGGCCTCATCGGACCACACTCTGGAGACTCCAGGCTCCTTCCTGGACGCCAAGGGCCAGGCAGACCCGAGAAGACGTGTGTGTGTGTGTGTGTGTGTGTGTGCACGCGCGCAGGGAGTACAGCCACGCCTGCACTTTTTGGTGCGCACACGGAGACGCTGAGCAGTAGGCACACTTGAGGCTGCGGATCTTCCGTGACCAGGACGCAGGGCGCTCCGTGCCATAGCTCAGTAGCTCAGTGGTACTGAGAGACCTGGTGAGTTGGTCCCTCCGGGGCGCCTGAGGACAGAGCCATGGTCTGTGTAGGGACGGACGTGCCCTCTAATCGTTCTCCCCTGAGCCGGGCTTCGGAGCGCGCCCTCACCGCGCGCCGACGACGCAGTGGGACGCTTTGAGCGCAGTGCGGTTCCCCCAGGGCCGGCTTCGGTCGGGGCGGCGCCGCAGGACAGCGGGGCTCTCCCCGGGCGGCCGAGCCATTTCTGCGGGGACCACCCTTCTCGAAGACGGCTGGAAATAGTCTCCAAACGTTACAGTTGCACATCTAAACCTTTTCATTGAAGTTTTAGTAAAAATACATTCAACTTTATTAAAAATAGGCGACCCAAGTCACCCTCCACCCCAACCTTCCGGAGGGCGCAAGAGAAGAGAGGGGCTTCAGGTGAACTGATGTCGGATGCTTTACCAGCACTTAGAGCGTGGCTTGTCTGTCCGCGCGGGTGCGGCTCACCGGCCCGGGCGTAGGCAGGCCCTGCCGCCGGCGCAGAGCGCCGGGAATCACTCACCCCGCGCTCCCCTCCAGCCTCTCGCTGAGCGTCCGGAGCTGGAAAGAAGGCAACGTGGGAGGCGGGTCCGGTCTCCGGGTCCAGCGAATTCGCGATGTATCCACTTTCGGGGCCACGGGCTGGGCCCCCAGGAAACCTCTCACCTCTGGCTGTGCCGGCCCGAGGTACGGAGGGTGCGCGGCGCTCCGGGGCCCTGGCAGCGCCCGGCGCTCCGCGCTCCTCTCCCCTTCTGCGCTCCAGGGAGGTTCCCCGCACGACCGAAGGGCCGTCCGCTGTGCGCGTCCACTTCCGGCCGCTGGGCCTTCCTCGCGCCGGACCCTTGTGCTCCGAGAACAGCCGACCTCCATCCCTGAGGGGAAGAGGGTGCGAGGAACCGCAGCGGGTCGCCCAGCGCTGGTCTCGAGGCTAAGGCCGAAGAAGGAACTGGAGGACCTGCGCGTGGCTCGAGGAGGACCTGACCCGGCTCCAGCTGCGTTGCACACACAGCTCGCCCTGCCCTCGTCTCGGTTGAGGCCAGGTAAGGAGACCTGGCCGAGTCCGAGGCGCCGTCCGAGCCTCCCGGCGAAGTGCGGTGGAGTCGGGCGCCTTTGCGCACAGTGGCCACTTGGGGTCGCACTTTATGCCTGTTTGAGCCCATCGGCCGCCTGCAAACACCCAGCTCTGCTTAATCTTTACAAAACGTTCAAACAAAAACAGGGCCCGTTCCCCAGCAGCCGAGAGCCACCGGGGCACCGTCCCGTGCTGGCCTCTGCCCTGAGCCTTGGAGTGGCTAAGGCTGAGTGCGTCTGGCTGGGGGAAGGGCCGATTATTTTTCTTTTGCCTGGTAGCCAGCGTTTGGGGGTGGGGTGAGCGCAGGGAGCAAGTCCTATCCCCGGACTGGGGCACAGCGAAGGCCAGGCAGGGACCAACCCCGTCTGGCCCACCCGACACTGAGAGTTGGGTCTAAACGCAACTCGCGGAACCCCGGACTCCTCTCTCCCCGGCACAAACACGCGCACACCTCCCGAGGCACCGGCGCGCACGGCTCACATTCGCGCAGCCCGCCATCGCGGGGATACGCGGAGCGTCGCCCACTGGGCGGGGGCCGCTGGGGAACAAAGGCCCGGGAGGCGTCGCTCCGAGCTCGTTCCGAGCCTCCGTGGGATGACACGGCGCGGGTGGGAGTGCGAGGGCACCGAGGGAGGAGCGCGCGGAGGGGGACGCGGCGGCCGGCCCGGAGCAGCGGCGCGCACGGAGGGCGAGCGCGGCCCCGGACTCGGAGGCGTGGGGGCTGGGCCGGGCGGCCGGCCCGCTCCGCTCCGGTCCGCTGCCAGTCCTCGGCGGTTGCCGGGCCGCGCGGGCCGCCAGTCAGCTGACCGGGGGCGGGGGAGCTGTCAGGCGCGCCCCGCCCAGCGCCGCCGGGCCGCTGGGGCTGCGCAGCCATTGGCCGGCGCGCCGGGCCGCTGGGGCCCCCGCACCCCGGTGACATCAGGAAGGCGATAAAAGGCGGCGGCGGCGCCGACTCCTGCACAGCTGCACCGCCGGGCTGCGAGTGGCTGTGAGCGAGAGAGCCCCGGAGCGAGAGAGGTGGAGAGCGAGCGGCGGGCGCTCGCCCCGCGCCTCCCCTCCGCCCCCCGCGCCTCGTCCGCCTCTCCACCCCCCAGGTTCGGCCCGGCCCGGCCCGGCTCGGTCCCTGCGCGGCCACAGCCCCTGAGCTCCGGGTTGGCACAGGCAGCCTCGGGACTCTCCGCGAGCCGCCGCGTCCCCAGACAAAGGCTTGGCCGGCGGCCCCGGCCCGCTGCGCCCTCGGCTCCCCGCCTCCCCGGCTCGCTGCTCTTCACCCGGCGCTTGACTCGGCGCGTCTCTGCCGGCCGCAAAGTTTCCCGGGTGGCAGCGGCGGCCGAGCCTCGCGTCAGCGATGGCCGCGGAGCTGAGCATGGGGCCAGAGCTGCCCACCAGCCCGCTGGCCATGGAGTACGTCAACGACTTCGACCTGCTCAAGTTCGACGTGAAGAAGGAGCCGCTGGGGCGCGCGGAGCGTCCGGGCCGGCCCTGCACGCGCCTGCAGCCGGCCGGCTCGGTGTCCTCCACACCGCTCAGCACGCCGTGTAGCTCGGTGCCCTCTTCGCCCAGCTTCAGCCCGACCGAGCAGAAGACCCACCTCGAGGACCTGTACTGGATGGCGAGCAGCTACCAGCAGATGAACCCCGAGGCGCTCAACCTGACGCCCGAGGACGCGGTGGAGGCGCTCATCGGCTCGCACCCGGTGCCTCAGCCGCTGCAGAGCTTCGACGGCTTCCGGGGCGCGCACCACCACCACCACCACCACCACCCGCACCCGCACCACGCGTACCCAGGCGCCGGCGTGGCCCACGAGGAGCTGGGCGCCCACGCGCACCCGCACCACCACCACCACCACCAAGCGTCGCCGCCGCCGTCCAGCGCCGCCAGCCCGGCGCAACAGCTGCCCACCAGTCACCCCGGGCCGGGCCCGCACGCGGCGGCAGCGGCGACGGCTGCGGGCGGCAACGGCAGCGTGGAGGACCGCTTCTCCGACGACCAGCTCGTGTCCATGTCGGTGCGGGAGCTGAACCGCCACCTGCGGGGCTTCACCAAGGACGAGGTGATCCGCCTGAAGCAGAAGCGGCGGACCCTGAAGAACCGGGGCTACGCCCAGTCGTGCAGGTATAAACGTGTCCAGCAGAAACACCACCTGGAGAACGAGAAGACGCAGCTCATTCAGCAGGTGGAGCAGCTTAAGCAGGAAGTGTCCCGGCTGGCCCGCGAGAGAGACGCCTACAAGGTCAAGTGCGAGAAACTCGCCAACTCCGGCTTCAGGGAGGCGGGCTCCACCAGCGACAGCCCCTCCTCTCCCGAGTTCTTTCTGTGAGTCGCCGCGGGTCCCGGCCCCCGCCCTGCCCCGGCCCGGACTCCCTGTCCCGTGTCCCCAGCCCTGGACTCCTCTGGACCTTGTCCCCGCCAAAGCCCCAGCCTTGACCTGTTTGACTCGAGCGAGAGGGAGGAAGGGCGCGCGGGCCGCGGGCGCCGGCGGTAGCGCGGGAGGCGGGGTGCTCCGGCTGGGGCGGGAGCGGCCGCCTCCTAGACTCGAGCGGAGCCGAGCGCAGGGGTGGGAGGTCCGAGCAACCTCTCTCCGGGCTGGAAGGCGGCGAGGCGTGTACGAGGATTCGCCACGGCCGTCTGGAGACGCCCGGCTTTCGGAACTTTTGAGAGTGTCGGGCCGCTGCTTCGCCGCCCCGAGCTCAGTCCCTCCAGGAAGAGGGGGACCCTAGCGTCTCCGGCAGGCGCGAGGCCAGGTTGAGCGAAGGGAGATGAACAGACGGACCTGTCGGACCAGAGTCCGGAGAACCCTGGCTCTCTACCGGGAGACTCGGTCCTCGGTTGGGGCGTTCCGCGCGCAAACCTCGTCCGTTTTATTGCCTGCTCAATTATATAGAAAAATACGAAAATCTGCATTAAAAATATTAATCCTGCATGCTGGACATGTATGGTAATAATTTCTATTTTGTACCATTTTCTTGTTTAACTTTAGCATGTTGTTGATCATGGATCATAACCCCCTTGTTTCTTTGGGCGAGAAGGGATCGCAGTTGGGAAACTCCAGCGACCGTGAGCCCCGGCTGCTGGTTTGTAAATACCTGCCCCCCGCCAAACCGCACAGAGAACATGGCAGCGAGCGGAGTGTCTTTGTTTGGGTTGGTTATCACGGCATTTTTCTTTGTAAGTTTACAAAAAAAAAAAAAAAAGGAAAGAAAAAAGTTTCAGTCATTTAGCATCAGACAATAACTTTGTCTCGGGGCAACCTAGCGAGTTGCACATTCCCCGCCGTTCCCGTCCTGTTCTGTTCTCTTTTCCTCCCTTTTAGTTTGCAGTTTTGTTGGCTTTGAGGGAAAGAGGACTGGGACAGGACAGCCGGGGGTTCCACACCTCTCCCTCAATCCCTGCCTAGTTTCTTGACCAAATTGACACCCCGATAAGAGAAGGAAGGCAGACAGACCTTCTCCTGCTTTTTATTGTAACCAGTTCCACCCCCAGGGTCCTTTTGGAATTTTCTAGGCTGGTATGAATTGCCAGGGCCCCTCAGGTGAGAAGGTTTGCCATCTTTGACACTGGTCAGCGGTGACCAGAGCTTGCTTTGAACCAGCTGCCACTTTTAGGATGTATCAGAAAACCAAACATGGGCAAGTAATTGCAGCTTTCAAGCGTGTTCTTTAGACCAATGCATTAGGTGTTTCTTTCCCTGCTTTTGAAATGGCAGGAAAGGTGACTGGTGTGTTCCTCTCCGCCTCCTTCGGTTGTATAGTAGTTAGAGGGGAGATCTTGGGTGTTTTTCTTTATGATGACTTTTTTTCTGCAGGTCAGTAAAAGGATTTAAGTTGCACTGACAAAACATACCAAAAGGAAAGCATATTTTTTAGTTCCCATTTGAAGTTCCTGGCGCTGCTGGCCAGATGCATTTTTGAGTTTGTTGAGTTGATAAATTAACAGTAATAGCAAGATTGTATGAACCGCATGGTGCTTGCAGTTTTAAATATTGTGGATATTCGTCCTGCATCAGAAATGAGCTTTGGTTTTTACGGATTCAACTGTGTTGAAATCAAACTTACTGCAACAGAAACTGTTTTTATTTCATGTAAAATAAGGGATCAATTTCAAACCCTGCTTATGATATGAAAATATTAAAACCTAGTCTATTGTAGTTTTACTCAGACTGGTTTCTGTTTTTTGGTTATTAAAATGGTTTCCTATTTTGCTTATTAAAACCATGGAGATGGTGTTTATTTAGAGGACTCGGCGTTCGCATGACTCTGACTCTCTTTTCTTGCTTCTTCAAGAGTTGCACCAACTTTGGAGCATACCCGCCCGACAGGAAGGTAAACAAGCTCAGACACATCTCTCCATGGAGTGCACGGAGACGCCAGGGTGATCTCTGTGTTTAACCCTAAGTCCAAACCCTGGGCAGGAGTTGGCTGTGAGCTGGGGTGGTGCGGTCTGAGAGGCACAGAGGCCCTGGGCGTGTGAACATCCCGCTCGCTCAGCATCTTCTGACCTGGTGACCAGGGCTGGCCTGCAGGCCTGCCGGCTTCGGGCTGGTAAAGGACAGAAGCCGGGAGGACAAGGCACGCTCCCTTGAGGGAGAAGCCAGGTCTTTTTGGTGCTGAGGGCTGTCTTAGCTTTCCTGGCGAGGTATAGAGTCTCTAGACATTGTCCTGGGGAAGCCAAAGCCACAGTGCCTGCTCTGAATGCAGAGCTGGCCCGAGGTTGGTGGCAGGAGGTGAAACTCAGCACCAGACAGATCTTGGAGAGCTCAGCGCTCTAGACGGGAGCCCCTCCTTGACTCTTTGGGGGTGACTATGTGCAAGGCAGCTCACACTGGGAGCCTTCGGCCCCACAGCAAGGCACTCCACATCCAGGCCGATTTCAACCTGAGGGTCAGAGAAGTTTGGATCCTCTTCAGGTACAGCAGCTCTTCTGCAGCTTGAGAAGCCCTGAGCAGAAGGTGGCCCGGGACCCCTTCTTTCTCCTGATTCTTAGGAGAGCACTGTCCACCTAGACTGCCCCAAACTCCTCTCAATCTTCTTGGAATCCAGTTAGTAATTTAGGACTGGGTTCAGATACCCGTGGGAGGGGGACTAGAACTGACAAGCCTCGGAAGAATTCTGCACTATCTTGGCTATGGCTCACTGCTGCTGTGAAGTCCCTGTCCCCACCTTAAGGTCTTCCATCTCTGGGGGTTCCTCACAGGAAATCTCAGGAGCCCAAAGTGAGGTGTAGGAGCCCCGGCTGTAGGGCCCTGCCTGGGATCCGCAGCTGGGATGGGCCTGGGAGGGGGAAGCAGATGAGGGCCTGGATCCCAGAGACTGGGAAGGGTGGGAGCTGGGGTCTGGGAGAGGGCGAGCCCTAAAAACAGACACAAATATTAACAATAATTTACACACACAGTGCTTGTTTAGGAGGGCAGAAACCTAGGATGGTAGCTTGACTTTAGCTCCCAAATCTTCTCTGTCTCACCAACCGAAGGACCTGTCCGCAGAAGAGGCTTTGGCTGGGATCTGAGGCGGAAGTGGCTGAGCCTGGTTGCCAGGTGACTTTGTCCTTGTGCGTGCTAAGAAGGAATTAGGGGTATGATAGTTCTGTAGTTTCATATCCAAGTTGTTATACACAGAGCACCCCCACATGTACCAATGGATCTCCTGAGAGGCCGAAGAGGACTCCGTCAGGGCCAGGTGGGGCAGGAGGAGGAGAAAGCGCGGTGGGAACCATGGGGAGACCGAGGGCTGTGGAGGGCCTAACCCCGGGGGCCTAACTCCTTGTACAGTTGTCCGGCGTCCTCCACTCCCAGTCATTTAGACTCTGTGGGAGAAGCGTGCTCGTGGGCAGGGAGGGCTGCGAGCTCCTTGGTCTCTTCCCCAGGCACAGAGAACCCAGACCCACTCAGTCAGAGACAACCGGCCCAAGGACACGGTGGCTCGGGTCCGTTCGGAGCGGCCGGCGGCCTCTGGGAGGAAAGAGCAGCTCCACAACACAGCCCTAAGGACACGCGGAGACCCGGCACGCTCAGCCTGCACCGCACTCACGCCCACGCGTCACTGCAGGCCCTGTACCGAGCCTGCCATCTCCGTCGGGCGCCAGCCTGCTCCGGACACCACCGGGCGGAGAGCCAGCCAGAGCCTGCCCAGCGCAGCGCCCTGGAGGGGCCAGGGCTTCCGGAGCCTCGGGGCGTCCGCACAGCCAGTGAGCCTCGGCCGGCTCGGCCGCAGCCTCTTCAGAGCCGCCACATGTCCTGACCCGGCGCCCGCGAGTCCAGGAAAAGAGAAGTGGTTCCCCAGCGCCTCCAGCCCGGCGCGCTCGGCGGTGCCCTGCGACCTCCGTCCACCTTTTCTGTTCCTGGGCTCTCGGCGGCTGTCGGTACCGCGGATCGTCCTCACGTCCCGGGGGCGCGGGGCGGGGGCAGCCGGCCTCCAGCGCCGCGAGTCTCCGAGCTGGCATCGGTCAGAGCAGACAGGCCGGCGCCTGCGCCCGGACACATACGCTGAGACAGAGACAGGCGCACAGACACCGCGACGCACGCGGGAGTCAGTGCGGGTCCCGCGTCGGCCGGGCCCCTGGCTGGACAGCCCGCCGCCCTCGGTCGGGTGCGAAGCTCTCTTCCTGCCGTCCTGTATGTATCTTCCGTGCGTCCGGGACCCGGGACCCAGGGCCGCAGCCGAGGCAGCCACCTTCGGTGGGCGCATCGGGAAGGCGCTGGGGCTTCTCACAGCCGCGGCAAGATCAGTCCCTTCGCTTGTCCTTTGCAGATGGGCTCGGCCTTCTCCATCTCCACCTGCAGCCTGCAGCTCACACCGCTGCCTCCACCCGACCGGCGCTCACAAGTCCAGGGAAGAAAAGTGGGTCTGGGGTCCCTCCCTCCCATCCATCCATCGGTCCTTTCACCTACGTTTCCTTCCTTCCTTCCTTCCTTCCTTCCTTCCTTCCTTCCTTCCTTCCTTCCTTCCTTCCTTCCTTCCTTCCTTCCTTCCTTCCTTCCTTCCTTCCTTCCTTCCTTCCTTCTCCCTCCCTCTCTTCCTTTCTTCTATCTGTCCTTCCTCTCTCTTGTCTTTTTGCTTTTCTTTCCCTTCTTTTTTCTTTTCTCTTTTCTTCCTTCCCCTTCCCCCATTCCCTTCTTCCTTCTTTCCCTTTCTTTCCATCTTTCCCTCACCAGTCACCATTCCCCTTCCTGTGAGGCCTTCCTTCCTAACCTCTTGTTTCAGAAAAGTTTCTCACTGTTTTCTCTTCTGCCTGGCGAGGAAGGGCTGCAGAGCGGGTCCTGTAGCACCAGGCTCAGGAAGGAGCAAGAGGTTGGCAGAAGTCCGCAGTCCCCAGCGCTAGGCAAAGCTTGGGAGCTGGCAGCTAGTTTGCACCCCTGCCTGGCCTCCTTCAGCTTTTCCTTTGTCCCCCTGGGCAGCACCGAGGGTGGCTGGGGGCCAGCGGGGAGCAGTGTCCCGCTGCCCGCCGGGGCAGCTCTGAGGAGGAGCGCTGGGAAGCGGAGGCAGGCCGTGGACCCAGCGCCTTCCTCCTTCCAGTGCTGTGCTTACTAGAGGGCACGCGTTTCCCGCCTCCCGTGCCTCTGCCCGCCCGGCGATGCTCTTGGTGGTAGCTGCCAAGAACAATACCAGATATACCAGGCTTCTGCTGAGACCTGGAGTTAAAGTGCCTGCCGCCCAGACAAATCCATTATTCCCTCACCCTCTCCTCTCCAGGATGCTAGAGACGCCACAGTTTAGACTTTCTAGTCATTGCCATGCAGGCTTTCAGATGCAAAACTTGTTTTTTTTTTTTTTTTCTCTTCTGAAAGGAAAACCCAGAGCTGACTTCTAGAATAACTGCCTCTCCGTCCTCTGCAGCTTGCAGCCAGCAGACAGAAACCCTGGCCTTTCCTCCCAGAGATACTTGTGTTTAGACTTGTTATATAAGGAATCCTTTTCCCCTTGCTAAAAGAAAAGCCCTCAGAGAGTGCATCCTGTAGGCAGCATCCTCCCCAGTAACAGCCCCTCAGAAAGGAGTTAGTCTGGCTGAAGAGCTTCCTCAGGCGGGTACCTGGCACGGCACTGGGAGGACATTCCAGCCGCAGCACAGTGAGGGTCCTGGGTAACTGCTCGGAGGAGGCAGCTGCCTTTGGGCTTCCAAGGCTGGGGCTTCCCTAGCTGAAGAAGCCCAGGTTCTTTCTGAGAAGGAAGAAATTGCTGCAGGATTTTATCCTTTCCACAGTTCCTGTGCTAGGAGAAGGTATCAGGCCCAGGGAAGCACCGTTCTCTAATTCCTCCATGTCTCCTCATCTGAATTGCCCCTCCAAACACCACTGTTGGGTGTTACCTGACTCCTTCCTCTTCCTCCTTCTCCCCCCTCCCCTCTTTCTCTGACAATCTCTCTCCCCCTTACCTCACTTTCCTTGTCTTCCACTTCTTAGTCTTTTAAACTCTTCTTCATTGTCCTATGCAGCTATCTTAAGTGGAACATTTACATAAGAAGGTCAGAGCTAATGTTCTCACTTGGAAGAAATTAAATATATGAGAAAAATTGCTGCTCCCATACAGGAAACCACCTAAATTAATAATGAGGATTTGTTTCGAGCAGAACTGTGTTTTCCTGGCCTCTCTGAATTCTCTGCATGTGGAAGTTACTTTCATGTTAAAAAAAAGAAGAAGAAGAACGGTAGCCACTCACTATATATTCTGGTTTACTTGTATCAAACAGGGGATGCTGTTTGGGGGTGCAGGAGGTAGTGGGAGGAGGTCTGGAATTTTCTAGAAAGAGCAAGCCAGTTCTAGCAGGAGATGAAAGATTAAAGAGTGCAGATCTAACACTGATACTGTTGCATTTCCCTTTTGGATCTTTGCAAATCTTACCAGGGTTTAGACTTCTTCCAGTAGGGGATGAGGGTGGGAGGCCAGAGGGGCTCACTTTAGAGTTTGGAGCCTGAGGGAAGCATTGATCCAGGCCTAGGATTCCATTAAACCCGGAAGCTGAGGCTGCCCTGGGCGGTCACCGTTGCTTAAGTGTCTCTGAGGCTGTAACAGCCCCTGAGGGTTAACCGGGGAGAGGCCCTGGCCCTGGGCTGGCCTGGGGCGGCTGTGCCTTTCCTGAGTGGGCAGAGACCTGCTGCACTTCCCAGGGCAGGGCCTGGCCCAGGCACGCCTTTGTGCCCTGGCACCCAGAGCCTGGAACAGCTGCTCCTTTCCACAGACAAGGGGCAGAAGAGATGGGAACCTCAGAGTGAGTATTGTTTTGGTATTTCACTTAACTCTGTGAGAAGGAAAGATGGAGGAAAAATATATATATAGAGAGAGAGAGGGAGCAGGCTACTATCTCTGTAGGTTAAGCACCATAAACAAGGCTCCGAAAGGTCATCTCACCCAGTGAAAGATCCAAAATCCAAATGTCTACCAACGGGATGGTCAAAATTGTGTATTTTTGCTTCCAGCCCCCATAGCGCCACTATTCCTCTCTGAAACATTGCTAAGTATGGAGGAGTGGGAAAGAGGTCTCTTTGGGGCCTGTTTCCCTTTTAAGTCTCTATGTTTTGTGTGGGTTGCCATCACAGGGCTCTGGCCCAGGTGAGGACATAGACTGTGGGCACTCGGGGACACAGCGGGGCAACACGAAAACAGAGGTGTTATGGGGAAGCTGCAATTGTCTGTCATGTCCCTCCACCAGAAGATACGGTTGGGTAAACTCTGTGTGTGTGTGTGCACGTGCGTATGTGCACACGCGCATGTGCGTGTGCGTGTGTGCGTGTGTGTGTGTGTGTGTGGTATGCCTATGCAAGTAGCGGAGGAGGCCATCCTGAGCCTAGCTGTCTCAAGACACTGGTGCTTTTTGTAGGTTAATGAACAATCCTTCTATTCCTGTTTTCAACTGAACTTTGCAATAAATGGATCAGAATTGCCAGAGCAAGTGAATGTTCAGGGAAGCAGCAGCCTGTAGGGGAGGCGATTCTGATAAAATCATTCAGCTTGCCGAAACCTCTTTCTGGGGTGACACTGAAGCTTTGAGTGTGCACGCAGATATGCTTTCACTCTAGAGTGGGCACTGCACGGACACTCACATGCGCTCCCTCGTGCTGACATGTCAGAGGCAGGCATGCATCAGTACACATGGGGGCTGCAGGGGCTTGTTTGCTATGTCCTTATTTTCGTATTGTACATATTACGCAGTTACTCACTGCATTTGTCCACGTCTTTGTGGGTGTCCAAATGCTCATGCGCTGCATTTATAGTGAGAGCATAGTGTTCACAGGTGTGCACATAGGTGAATGGATTTACGCTCACAACAGACATACATGCTCTCACAAGATGTCACACACATTCATTTATAATTGAACACTGCTCTTCACGCTCATTCATGCACGAGTGCTATGTGACAAGAGGAAAGTGGCACTGGTGGGGTTCATGGAGGCCCCGGATGTCCATAAATATTTATACGAAGCTCTCAGGCTCTCAAAGTGGGAGATGAAACCTCTCCCCACCAGGCCCCGTAAATCACACGGCTGGTGTGTGTCACCTGTCAGCTCTGGAGCGGTGCGGTCCGTGACTTGCTCCAGGAAGGCAGCGTATACGTGCCGGAGCACACAGCACACTGCACAAATATGCCAACGATTCTTGTCCAGGCGGCAAAAGGAAGCAGTTCAGTGCTGGTGACCAAGTGTTTCTCAGAGTGTGGGCTGAAGGGACTGAAAGGCATTTTATGAGCATCTGGGGCGCATTCTTTCCAAGGAGGACAAAAGCTGTCCCCCGTGGACACATGGTGAGGAGGTGGGGTCCTCGGCAAAGCACGGGCTTGGAGTAGCAGGGACTCTGCTTCTGGAGCTGTTCTTACGTAGTGAAGCTTTGGGTCTCCTGAGCCACCTGAGTGGCAGGGCCTACAGTTTCTGTGACTCTTGGTCCAACAAATGCTTAGCTTCTGGGCTTGGCACCTCAATGCATTCATCCAAGCATTGAGCAAATATTGATTGTGCATTTTTCCTGGGCCAAGCACTGTGCCAGGTGGTGACGATATGACAGTGAACCAAAGCAGACAACACCACAGCCTGCGCGGAGTGTGCAGTCTAACAGGGGAGAAGAGAGGTTACTAGATGTTGTGCTAACAAGGGTGCAGTGTCAAAGACAGGGGAGGGAAGCCCTGGCCCTCGGAGACCATTCACATGACACTGAAGCCTAGAAGAATGACACTTGACCCAAGACCTACAATCTGAAAAAAGTTATTGGAATCAAATGGATAGAACACTCTAGATTGGAACTGTCTTAATAATAATGTCCATGACGACTGAAATTTTCTGTATTTGTGCCATCCAGTAAGGCAGCCATTAGCCACCAGTGGCTATTGAGGCTTTAAAATGTGGCTTGTGTATATGAGAATCTGAATTTTAATTTTTTTTTTTTTAGTTTTCATTAATTTAAAAATAAGTGACCAGTACTTCTGGGTCTCTACTTCGATTTTCTCTTCCTTTACATACTCATCTCTCTTGTCCTATTCTAGCCTGCTGGATGTGCTTTGCTGTTCTGGACCATGTTAGCTCCTGAGCTTGCTCAGGGCATTTGCTGGAGAGGCTCCCTCTGCTGGGCCCCTTCTCCCTCCCCTCCTCCAGACTCCAGTCTCCTCCACTAGGCTGCCCTGGACCGCCCACCTTGCCTCCCTAGTTGACCAAGACACTCCTGACCTACCTGGGGCTTCTCTCCTATTCCTGTCCCTTCCCTTTACCTTTTCTTTTCCTTCCCTTTCTTTTTTCTCCTTTTCCTGTTTCCCTTTTCCTTTCCTTTTTCCCTACAGCACTAATCACCTTAGAATATTTGACTTTTAAATTCATTTATCGCTTATTTTCTCCCAGCACATAGCTTCGTGAGTTCAGTGTCTGATGACTATTTTGTTCACTGATATCCCTAATCTCCACGAATGATGCCTGATACGTAGTAGAACCTCAACAACCCCATAAGTGGTTGAATGCTGTGAAGACACATTCCAGTGTCTATGAGGAGGAAGAAGAGGCTGACATCTAATACGAGAACCGGAAGGAGGGTGATCTAGAACATTCTGGAAATTCTGAGATCTTACAGCTAAGCAGTTTTCTACCAGCTTCCCAACCTTCGTCTTGCCTTAATTTAGCCTTCTCAGCTCTGACGTCAAGCACACCCCAGTGCCACTCCTTCCCCATCACTTTCTGAGCTGAGAATAGAGCCTCTTAAATATTGTCATCCCCTTGAAGAATTATTATTTTTTAAATTGAATTCTTTATTGATACATTTTATATACAGTTCACAAATTTTTTTAATGAAATAATATCTCTAAATCTGACATTTGGGATGACTTTATTTTTAAAAAAGAAAGCACTGCTAAAGTCAACAGCTCTCTTGTTTTAAGCCATGGCTGGGTCTGGCAAGCAGGCTGTGCAGTGTATACACTTAGTAACCACACGAAGAAGACCGTATTCAGTGTCCTTCGGGAAAAATTGACTTCCCCAGCTCGTACACCATTTCACAAGGGAAGACTCTCAAAGCAGAACCTGGGTGAAAAGAGGTGGCCATGCTCGCTGGAGGACATCTGCTTTGCTAACTGGCTGGGAAATCAAAGCGCATCCCTGAGTAGCCTGTTCACCCCTTTGCGTTTCTCTAAAGACGTTTGACTCTTTCTCTCGTATTAGAAGGCACAAGTGAAAAATGTCACAGGACTCATGCTCACGGCACTGTGGGCCAAACAGAGTCTGGGAAATCTTGTCTCTAAGCGGAGCTGGAGAGCGTGTGCTCCTCCAGACCCTTGCTAAGGGCAGAATGAACTCCCCCAAGCCCTTGATGTTCAAGTGCTTGAGAAACAGGCTGACTTGGTGGGGGACAAGCCGGGTTGCACAGCCCCTTTCAGGCCGCTCTCCAGCAATACCTTCCCTCTTCCTTGTCATTTCCTACAGTCCCATAATTCATGTTCCTGGCCCCATCTTCTCCTTCCAAGATTGTCAAGGTCCTCTTCCCCAAACTCACTTCCTGGCAAGTCACTGCCTTGTTTGCAAAATCAACACGTCATTAGTCAGACTTTGTCTCAGAAGGGAGCAGCGCTGCCTATTTCAGTTCTACCTAAACGGTGGCTTGGGCAGTCCAAGCAGCTGAGCGGAGGCACTGAGAGGATTGGGAGAAGCTTGAAGGGTAGAAGCTAAGTGCAGAGGCTTCTGGCCAGAGATTTCCCTGGACTCAGGAGGAGGACCTGAACTTGCCTGCTTGTTGGCCCATCCAGGTTCTGGCTCCTTCAAAGTCAATGAAGTGACCTCAGACTTGATACTTTTATATAACAGTAAGCCCTTGGGTTATGGATTCCATGTGCCCAGAAATCTTTCTTTTGCTTGAAGGTCTCTAAAAGTAATGCCGCTGCCATTATTGGGTGCCATTATATGGGTAGCCCGTAAAGGAAGAAGAGTTTATCAGACATTAAACAGTCAAAAAAACTTGCTCTGGAAACAAAGAGGGATAAGGCTGAAATTTTTGAAATAACTGATATCTTACAGAGTCAGTCAGTGGGTTGGAAAACTCTAGGGAATATTATTACAGGAATGATTTTAGGAAGCGAGGGAATCAACTATTAATACAACCCAGAAAGGAATTGTTAGGAATACACCATATCAGATTTGTCCTGTTTTCCTTTTTGATAGATCAAGGACTATAGACTCAACATCCTTATTTGACAATCACTTTCCATGTGCTGGGAACTGTTAAGTATGTTACATATGAGAGAGGAGGATATTCTTCTTCTTTTTTTTTTAAGACAGGGTCTCGCTTTGTAGTTCATGCTGGCTCTGAGCTCACTATGTAGCCCAGACAAGCCTCAAACTCACAGCAATCCTGCTGCCTCTGCCTCCCGAGTGCTGAGATTACAGGCGTGAGCCACCACACCTGGCACTGTGGTATGTGGTACTGATTGCTGGTGGGTGTGAGTCACCACACTGGGCACTGTAGTATGTAGTTACTGGGGATCAAACTCAGGACCTTGCACTTGCAAGGCAGGCACCAGAACCACTGAGCTAAATCCCTGGCCCAGAGATATGATTCTTATCTTCTTGGTGAGGACACAGAATCACAGGCAAGTTAAACAACTTTCCCAGCATACACAGCTAGTAAGTGGCCATGGTGGAATTCAAGTCCAGGCAGTGTGAATCTAGAGTTTTGTTTCTACAACCATTATACTTTCTGCAGCCAGGAGTTAGATGATGGGTGAATCTGAAACTGGCTGGCAGGTACTTTTGGGATTTTATTTAGTGAAACATGATTCTGAGAAGAGCTTTCCCCTGAGGCCACTGTGAATCTCTCTCTTAAGATATATGTAGTCCTTTGCAGACATTGCTTTTTTTTTTTTTTTTTTTTTTTGAGACAGGGTCCTGCTTTGTAGTTCAGGCTGGCCCTGAGCTCACTATGTAGCCCAGGCAAGCCTCGAAACTCAGCAATCCTCCTGTCTCTGCCTCCTGAGTGCTGGGATTACAGGCGTGAACCACCACGTACTGTGCTATGTGGTATTGATGGCTGGTGGGTGTGAGTCACCACACCCAGCATTGTATGCGGTTACCGGGATCGAACTCAGGGACTTGTGCTTGCGAGGCAGGTGCCAGAACCACTGAGCTAAATCTCCGGCCCCGACATTGCTTTTAAATTAATTTTTGTTTGACATTCTGGGAAGTGGTCCTGCTCCAAACCATCTATGGCTCCTCATCACCTTCAGGGTATATTCTGTATTCCTCCGCCTTGTGTACAAGCCAGTGTACCATCAGGCCTTGCCTTACTTGCCATTCCGCACCTTCTGCTCGGGTCACAGTGACCTCAGAGCCTAAGCTTCCCCTGAGCTGTTTCTCCACAAGAGTCTCTGTCACTTGGAGTCTTTGGCGCTTTAGGCGACCTATTCGAGCAATCACTCCTAGGAGAAGGCATCTTCCTTCTTTGGAATCCTCCTGGAGCTGGCTGGGGGCCTAGGGGGACCTTAGGTTGGGAAGCCAGGGAAAACAGACCTGTTTTATAACCAGTCCTTCCTCTGACTGGCTGTGGGATGTAGACAAGTCATTTTAACTCTTGGAGTCTCAGTTAGCTTTTAGTGAAATGGGGACCAAGTAGCCCCACTTCTGCTAGTTTCTGGAGGGATCTTTTGAGCTAGCACTTGTCAGTGATTTCTGATGTGTGCGTGTGAGGGACAGGTAAGCCGCAGCTTCTGGGATTATGCTGCTGTGGTGGAGGCGTCCATGTCTTCCCGGGAAGGTGTGAGTTCTTGCAGGATGGCTGCGTCCGAGTCCTCTCTTATCCCTTGCAGCATCTGGGGCCAGACCTTCTAAGGAGGGATAGGAGCTGAAGAAATGGTCTCAGAAATAACCTGGAAGGAATTAAGCTTTAGATTTAGGCCCAAACCCAAACTCCTGCACTGCAGCTGCAGGGACTGTCAAGCAGGTCTAACCGGTTCCATCCTCTGGCCAGGATCTCTGGTTCAGTTCTTTCTGAAATTGATTGACAGGCAAGGCCCTGGAAGGTAGTGTGAAGAGCCCAGAAAGAGCTCCTGGGAGTGGGGTTTGGAGCTGTGAGTACACAGTGGGAAAGACTCGAATTGCGGCCCTGAATGCCAATATTCTCACCCCTACAGGCTTTTTCCAGATGTTCAGAGCGTGAAAGCCTTGATGGACGGGGCTCACCGGCTTTTTCTGGGGAAGGCACATCTTCACAGGCACAGTGCAAACTTGCCTCCCCTCTTGGGACCCGTGTGGTGGCCAGAATATGAGTCCTTGGGTTCTGGGCTTGAGTTCCTCACTTGGCCACAACATAGTGGTCTTCATGCTTATGTGTCTTGGAGTCTGCTTGGGGTGCATGTCCTAGTACACACATTTGCGTGGACCCATATGCTCATGGGAGACTGTGCATGTGCATACATAGCATGGAAAACTAGCGCTCTTCTTCCTAGTATTACCAGGAACCAAGACACAGGGGGATAAACAGTGGCCCCAAAATGAAGTGTATATGTGAGTGAATAAGAGAAGCTCATGATCTGGCAGAATCCACTTACTTACTCTCAGACACTGGGCACCTGGTCCACCCCCCCCCCCCATTCCCTGGTACAGAGACACTGCCTGTCTGTAAATAGGTGTGGAGAGACTTGCCCAGGTCCTCCTGCTAAGTGACTGGGCCAGGATGCAAGCTCAGGTCTGTCTCACCCTAAGGCAACTGGGGTTGGCACCACACTCTACAGTCTCTGCTCTCCTGGAATCGGGCCTCTTGTGAGGAGTCTCTGAGCACTCATGGTGCAGAGTCAGGAAGTCAGGGAGGCAGCAATGGTGTGGCCCAGGAGCCAAGAGAAGGGTGAGAATTGGGAGGGTGGGTGGAGCAAGCTGGGCAGCGGAGCAGCCTCTGGGCTGGTCCTGGGCTAAGAAAGATGGAGCAGGAGGAGAGGGTGCCCAGGGGCGGGTGAGTGACAGCTCCGTGTGGCAGTGGCAGGCAGCTTCCCAAGCAGCCGAAGGTCCTCGGTGTGAAGAGGAGGCAGCGCACAAGTCCTCAGGGCCCTTGACAGGCAGGGTGAGCAGTTAGGGATTACCCTGCAAAGACAACTCTCTCACCATATTTCTGCTGTGTGGACCAGCCCGTGACCCGGCTGCTCGTACCAAGCCGAGAAACTACCCATTTTCCAGGGCCCTGGGCTTTGGATTCTGGAGTGCTGGTGAGACTGTGGTGGGAGCTTCAGTGGGGCAAGCGCGAGACTGGGAATTGGGACAGCGTCACCCAGGAATGGTGTATGATGAGCCAGAGAAAGTTTCTCCGCAGAGGGAAGGTTGGACCAGACAGACACATGGCGAATGCTCAAGAGGTTGAAGATAGTTTAATGAAGCTGGATATAATAGGCTGAGTCAGGTTATAGTTACAAATAGTAGGAATGAACAAACACCCCTTGACAGCTCCACAAAAGACAGGAGGGAGGAAACACAGTAAGATAGAGGCATAGACCAAACCCAAAGTGACATGGTGACCTAAAGTCTGTTTTGAGACAGGCCAAGAATTGACTGTGGGCCTTCTAGTGGCCAATGAGAAGAAGGAAAAAAAAAAAAAGAAGATCAACTTTAAGATCCATGGCGTTTCTCCAGGAAGAGCAGACGCGCCGCTCGGGGAGACGTATGCTCTGCTGACTCTGGAACGGAGGAAACTTCTCTGGTGGATCGTCAGGTCCTGGGTAGAGTTCGGGTCAGAGAGGAGGTGAGTAGAGGAGACGGAATCTACTGTGGGGTACGGAGAATGGCTCGGACTTCCCCCGTGACCTTGCGAGCTCTCTCAACCCGAGTGCTGGTTTGCTCTGCTGTAACCCGGGGCACCTGTGTGAAAGAGCTACTACGAAGGTGGTCTGCCGGATCCAGGGGAAAACCGGGCACACGCTAGCTGATCGGTAAGGCTAGTCAGCTTCCCTCCCTTCCTCCAGAAGCTGCCTCCCTTTAATTAAACTTTTTATTGCTCTTTTGCCCTCTCCTGCCTTGGGCCAGCTCCTCCCACCGCCCCTGGGACCAGGGCATGGCCAGCTGGCTGCTGGCAGGGTGCCTGGTAAAATCAGTAGGGCCCACAGCTCCCCTCTGGGCCCACGTCCTGACCTGCTCCAAGCCAGGCTCTGCCAGCCCACGTTCTCCCAGGCTGACCTCTGTTCCTGGCCCCGGGCGGGGCTGAGGACTGTGTCCCCCGGCCTCGCCTGGCTCTCATCACGTGCTCCCTCAGCACCCTGTGTCTCTCCTTCCTCCACCGGTCTCAGGAATCAATGGTCACTTTTGTAAATCGATTGTTTGACATCCATCTCCCGGCAAGAAACACGTGTGACCCGAGGCCACGGAGGTTCTGTCCTCGGTTGTCGTGCTGGGTCGCTGGGTCAGCGTGGCTCCTGCCACAGGGTCCATCTCAAGATGTACGGACTGAGTGAGCCGGTGAAGAACGAAATGGTGGGGTCAGGACCACAGTCTCCATTTTATTTCCACCTCTTTATGAAGTCATTTTCTGATCATGCTTCAGGCTCCAGCCAAAACGTCACTTCCTTCAGAAAGTTGTCTCTAAAGCTCTAGGCTGGGTCAGGCAACATCCATCATATTTAACCTTCACGGTTCCGAGGTTTCAGATTCTCTTTCCCTCCTGTTCATCTACTGGGCACTGTTGATTTGGTTTCTTAACTCTTACCTTCACTAGTTATATAATTTGCAGGGCCCAGTATGAGATGCAAATGAAAGTCCTCTTGGTTAAAAATGATCCGGATGCTCGAGACGGAAATAGAGGAGCATTAAACTGGACACTACCTTTCTTTTTGCTGGGTCCTGTGCGACAGCAGGGACACTGTGGTTCTGGTTTGCTGGAGCTTCCTCCCGCTAGAGCCTCACTGAATGCTGACCCTCATTAGCATCTCATTTAAAGGTCAAATGGATGAATGAAAGCAGATGTAGGAATAGGAGTTGCATAACTGCTCTGAGCTTTAGTTTTTCCATCTACAAATGGGACTGTTTTCCTAAGCAGGCAGTGAGGATTCTCCGAGCCTTGGAACCACTGGCTCATGTGGCACATGTCCTGGGACTAGTCAGGTCTAGGTGGTGAGAAGACAGAGGCCAGAGGCCAAAGGCCAGCCCTGCATGGGGCAGAGTGAGGCTGGCCTGATAAGGCCTGCGGACTCTGCTCCTTCCTGGCAGCCAGCAAACCTCTGATGACGTTCTTCTCCCTGGCTGGGGCCCAGACCTAGGAAGAGGCTGTAGGCCATTTATTGCTTACCATGTAGCGGGCACCATGCGAAATACTT
>PVIC010018935.1:0-31200 GCA_004025085.1 Thryonomys swinderianus
TTTTTTTTTTTTTTTTGGTACCAGGATCAAACTAAGGACCTTGCATTCTTGGGGAAGGTGCAGCACCACTGAGTTAAATCCTTAGTCCCATGTTTGTAATTTAATGTACTTTGAAACTATACTTAGGCTACTTAATTCCAAATCAAATTACATTAGATTAATCAGCATTTGTGTTATGTTCATTAAATTATCTCTCTTCAAATTCAGTTATCTATTTTACTACGAAAAATTAAATACCAGCCTCATATTAATATTAGGATTAATAGTAGGAGCAAACAGTAGTTTTTCTATAATGTTATTTACATCAAAATGATTTTTTCATTTAACATATACCTCAATATTGCCCATTGTTTCCTGCTGCTAGTATAATCCAATTATGAAGTTGTATACAGATAAAATATTGAAATCAAGTAGAAATAATATAATCACTATATTGTTCCAGAGTTTTAACAATAATTTATTTTATTGTTTCTAATGGTGTGATTAGTATATTATTCCAAATTATATTAGTAACTGCTCAACTATTATATAATTTTTATATTTAAATTTATATTTGCAATTTATAAAATGAAAGTAATGTTTAGCCAAAAACCATGCTTATATAAGGGGGTCCATCATATTTTTATATTTGATTTATTAATATGGCGGACGGTATTATTATTGGAATTTGAAGTAACTTCACAAGGATATATATATATATATATATATATATATATATATATATATATATATATATATATATAAATAACCCACTTATGTATGTTAAGCTTTTCTCTTGTAACAGTTCCATTTGATTTAGTAATAGAAAATGAGAGAAAGAATTGAACAGTAATTTTAGAATAAGTTTGATAGGCTGGGATTAAATCAAACAGTAACTTGATTTCAGGAATTTAAAATCCACTTACAAGACATTTAGCAAGGAACATATATTCTATTTTAGGTCGATACCATTTTACATCTTCTCTTTTTAAAACTGCTTTTCTCTGTCTCTCTCTCTCCCCCCCCTCTCTGTTTTGCACTGATAAACCAGCTTGACTGAAAAATAAGGTTTCTATACAAGATTCTTAATGATTTCATTCTTAGTCTGTATATCTCAGTGTATGTATCTGCCCACTTCTTTCAATTAAAAGTGAATGAAAAGTCTTTTACTGGATTAGGAAATAAGTACTCTCATATTTGTTCATCTTTTCTTTATGGAAATTGTTATTACAATTAAACTTTTTTATTTCTTACATACTCTTTTATATTTCTTTTACTATTTGAAAATTCCAAACTAGACACAGCCATGGTAAAATGCGTCCTACCTATAACAATAGCATCAGCACTGACAGCAATACCAAAGCAAAGGGAATATTGTTTCATGTTCCTTTCTGGAATGACCTTATCTCTTCTCTCTTTTTTTTTTACATTCTTTTTCATTTTTTGACTTCTAGAAGTTGTATCTGAAGCTTTAGATTTTAAGTTGGATAATCTCTTTTTCATTTCCAGATGAATGTCAAATACATATCACAAACACAACTTGCATCAAATCGAACTCTTGATGTCTCTCACTATGCACCCAGCAAATTACCTCTTCTTCTGTCTGTCCATCTCAGTGAAGATGGATGGGGTATGGTACATTAAAAGATGAGGCTTCAAGACCCTGCTTACATTTTAGGTCTTAGTGGAGAAATGAATAGCTTTGTTCTTCATTGAGATGAACAGATTTAGAAAAGATATATTTTGCTTAGAAATAGTGATAGACATCAAAAGTTGAATTTGAGACATGTTGTGTATGTAATATGTGTTACACATTCAACTGGTCATGACAAAGTGAAATTTTTAAGTTTGAGAATACTTGCATTTGCTCTCCTACCTTAGGGCCTTCCAAATTTCTCCTTTGCATTTAAGTCTTCCTTCTGACTACTGTACAATACTCTCCTACTCTTTATCTACTGTGCCAGTCAGCTTTCTGTTGCTGCAACAAAATATATGATAATATTAATTTAAAAGAATAAAGATTTCTTCTGGTTTATAGTTTCAGAGGTTTCAGTTCAATGGTCATTTGGTGCTGTTGCATTCATGCTTTAATAGCACATTGCATTGTGATATGTAGTGTGCAGGAGAACAAGACTGTCTGTTACAGAGGGGCTAAAAAGCACAGAGACAAGGACCAGAGTCCAAAAGTCTAATTCAAGAGCAGTGTGATCTAACTCCTTTCCCTGGGTCCTACAATTTAATATTCGATCATCAAGTAGCACCACAGGTTGGTCCAACAAACCTTTCAGTATGTATTTTGGGGCATATGTAAGGCTCAAACCACAATATTTACTAAATAGCTATTACATAAAACTTCTTAGGTCCTCTAGGAAGTCGCTCTTTAGTTCACTATCATAAGTGCCTAGTATAGTATCTAACAGTTTAAAAACAACAGCTTGCCGGGTGTGGTAGCTCACGCCTGTAATCCCAGCACTCCACTCGGGAGGCAGAGACAGGAGGATTGCTGAGTTCGAGGTTTGCCTGGGCTACATAGTGAGCTCAGAGCCAGCCTGAACTACAAAGCGAGACCCTGTCTCAAAAACAAAACAAAACAAAACAAAACAAAACAAAACAAAACAAAACAAAAAACAACAACAACAACAGCAGCTTAATGATTGTTTAAAACAGGACAGGAGTTATAATGAACTGCACTGAATTAACAGAGCTTTAATTAAGGTAGACTCACAGAGTAAAGAGTAATGGAGACAGTTTGTATGGTTTATTTAGGAGTAATTCTTTCTATTAAACAGGAATTATAAAATATAAGTAATTTTTCCATTACAGAAAAAAATGCAGATTAAAATGTAATATATATTCAATAATTTTATTTTTGTTTAAAGAAAACAGAATAAGTGTACTCACCATACTCAGTAATATTACCTTTATAAGCTACATATGATCATATTAGTCTGTATCACACTTTCTGAGAACAGGGCAGTCATGTTTTTAAAGATTTTTACATCGGCCCATTTTTTGCAAAGATGTGATTAAATAAACATTTCTCCAAGTATAAAACCTCAATTTCAAAAATTAATTGATTTAAGCAAATTTCAGAAATATACAAATATATATGTGAAGGAAGCACATGGATATTTATAGAGTATAATATTTGTAATGTGAAGGACAAAAAAGAATTAAAGGTTAGGAATAAGTTGACTTCAGTTTCTATATACTCTGCTAATTTCTCAAGTCCTCTAAAATAAATCTCAATTTACTCCTCTGTAACAAGTAGGGAAAATACTTGATTGATTTAATTTGTTTCAGTTAAGTTGGACAAAGCAATGTACATGTTGTACTTGAAAAATACTAGGTAGTATACATAAGCGAAAATTAATATATAAAATTCAGTGACTCCTTTGAGGCAACTGAGATTTTGGCACACAGTACAATGTGTAAGGAAATACATAATTAGAAATGAGTTGTTGACTGAAATCATCTAACTACTTCACCACGTCTTCAGGAAAAGTTCAATTTTTTACAAGAAGAAAAATCTAGCCGGGCGTGGTGGCTCACGCCTGTAATCCCAGCACTCGGGAGGCAGAGACAGGAGGATTGCTGAGTTCGAGGCTTGCCTGGACTCCATAGTGAGCTCAGAGCCAGCCTGAACTACAAAGCGAGACCCTGTCTCAAAAAACAAAAACAAAAACAAAAAAACAAAAAAAACAAGAAGAAAAATCTACATTCCCATAAGTCACCTAAAAAATTGGAAACCTGACTAGAGCGTTTAAAGCTTTATTTGTATGCAAAATGTTCAGCAAAAAAACATTGGTCATTCCCCTTTAAAGATCTCATTTTTCACCTGTCAGATGGGACAGAGTTCAATACACAGTGTTTTCCCACTGGAGCAGTTTCTTGGCTGAGGCGAGTGAGTATGTCAGGCAGAGTTGGACATTTAAGAATTAAAATATCCTAAATAGCACAGCAGAAGAGGTTTGATATATAGCTCCTAGGGAATTTAAACAGTATAAAACCAAGTGGTATTATTATTTTAAAAAAACATTTACTTAGCTCAGAAGGGGAGTGTTGGTGGAATTATGAAGAAAACTGCTCGAGCAAAGAAATAATTGGCAATTTCTTCCTTAAATTAAGCTAAGAATGGCTTGGGAAATGGGAAGCTCAGAAAGCTGTCTGCCTTATATCGGCTGTTTAAGCAACAAGCTGGTGTGAGGAAGGAAAGGAGTTAGCAATCAGCAGGTGCACGAACACTTCTGTAATACGCTCTATCAGAGAGACCTTGGGAACCAGCTACGTCAGCAAGATGTATTGCAAACCTGGGAGAGCTCAGCTTTAATTGTTTCAGTTTCTTTTATGAAGCAATGACTGCAAAATGCTGTACTCTAAGAAGCCTAAGAAATGGACAGACAACAAGGATTCTCATAACCAGCAAATACTGACTAAATAAGATTTGGTTTCTATCAACTGAGCCCAATGGCAATTAAAATACGGTGTTGAATTTTACTTAGTCATATTTACTGTAAACCCAGGACTCAACAACTGTATCAACTGATCTTAAGTCCTCCAGGGATTTCTCTGTTATTCAGTATCATTAATAAAATTTAGTTTGATTAAGATTAGAATTATTTACTTCAAATTTGGAAAAAGGAAAGTAGAATAGTCTCCCATACAGATCACTGATTTATTTTCTTTGCATAATATTTTATGTGAGAATTTAATATTTCTGACAATAATATTTTCAGGTATATTTTCATTTATGGTTTATTATCTACTACAAAGGAGAATGCTAATGAATATTCCTGGTATGGAAATATTAAATGACAGTATCTCTTTATGTTCAGGACTTTCTTTCATCTTTGATAATTTCTTGGCATTTTTAAAAGTTTCCAGCCACTGGGAATATTTTCTAGGTACCTTATTATCTAAAAATATTACCTTGTATATAATTCAGTTGTCACCTACCACAGTTATTCCCTGGATTTTGGATTTTGTCAGCACTAGTGGCTACACCTTCACAATGATCTTTTGTTTCATATTCTCTCTCTCTCTCTCTCTTTCTCTCTCTCTCTCTCTGTCTCCCTATATTTTTTATAACTAGTCTCTGATCATTTACTCTGGTTATTCAAAGGCATCCCAATTTTCATCATTTAATGCCTATCACGAACAACTATTTATTCAATCATGAGCAGTTACCTACTGAATCTGCCTGCTCTCAATAATGTCTCTTCAATTACTATCTTATTTACACTCAGTTAACTCATACTCTGTATGAGTAGAGTAGAATTTTCCTAATAAGTAAACTGAAGTTCATTGTTTAAATAACTTGTCCAAGTACTCACAGCATTCCAACTGAGATTTTATGACTCCCGAATCATGACTCTTCTTTCCTCCATTCCATTGCAGTCCAAAAATAACAATAGCTACCAAAAAATCCAGATTTTCATTGGAAATACATGCCTGGTAGCTTTTCCATGTGCCTTGCGCTGATGTTCTCATAGTTTTTTGTTTTTTTTCCCCTGTACTGGAGGTTGAACTCGGGGCCTTATGCATCCAGGGCTGGCACGGTACCAATTAAGCTAAATCCCAAGCCTCTCTTAGTCATTTTCTAATCGCTTTGTACAATGCCTAACACCTACCAGTTAAAGAAGGAAATGTAATTTAGTTGATGTGTCCATCCAGGGCAGGCTTTCTCCAAAGAAGAAATGCCATGGCCAAGGGCCCTGGTGAAGAAGAGCTACTCACGTCGTGGCCAACAGGAAGCAGACAGTCAAAGGAGCTGAGAGGGGAGATACACTTCTCCAGGTTAGATCCCACTCCCTGATGCCAAGTGAACTATAGTCCCCTCATAGCCCAGCTGCCTCCTCAAGTCCCACCTATGAAAGCATGAAACTTTTGGGGAAACATCTAGATTTAAACCATAACACCCTTGTCCTCATTTATGCTCAGGCCTACCTCTCTCCTTTGCCTACTTTGAGAAGTTTTGTTGAATTTCTTCTTGATTTTTTCTGATGTTGTAGTTGTCTTGAAAAATCTGATAAAATGTATAAGCCTATTCTATGGGTTTCATGATTGTAACATTTCTCAGTGCATGCTACTGCTTTCCAAGACTGATTGCCCAAGCTCTCAATGATTTAGATTAAAAAAAAAATGAATCTGAGTCATTTAACTAAAAGCACTGTCCCACAAAGTTATCTGCAAGCCCCATTTGAGGAAATTTAAGTCATTATTTTCATTATATTTTGATGATTCACTATCAGGTTTATGTTAATTACATTCTAATCGTTCCATAGTTCCACAAAAAAGGTAAATATTTAATCATTAACTCAAAACAGTGTTGAAACCAATATATTTAAATACAGAGAGAAGATAATACTTTGGTGTTTTTTTTTTTCTTTCTTGAAATACAGTTCCAATAAAATACTATAAGTAAAATCCTGCTGTTCTTGATTCCTCACTGAGCACAAGTCTAACACCAACTGCTAAGTATGATCCACGACATAGTGGCAAACAACCTGCACCAACCTTTACACAGTATTTCTTACACTGCTAATCTAGCTGAGGTCTTTGCCTGAGTCTAAGCATTCACTGTACTGCTAAACTCTCTATCTCCACTTTCTTCTCCAGTAGTTTTGGGTTTCTGGTGGCTGAATTATTGAAAGACGCTCACACCTTCATTCAGAAGCAAAGCTTTGCACCGACCATGATTTATTCAGTAATTTCTTATTGCATTACAAAAATATCCACCCATACTCTGTATTTCACATTTACCGTATTATAGGGGCTAGCACTTTTATTTTATTTGCAGTGCCAAAATTATGAAGGAAATATTTTCACTACACATGATTTACAGTGAAGAAACCGAGTGTATCAAGCAGCTTGACTATAGCATTATGGCAGTAATATGTTCAAGAAACCAAAATTAAACAAGGTTGGTCTTATTTTCAAAACCTCATGTTGTTCTATAACATATTAAAACCAAATACTTAGCCGGGTGTGGTGGCTCATGCCTATAATCCCAGCACTCGGGAGGCAGAGGCAGGAGGATTGCTGAGTTCGAGGCTTGCCTGGACTACATAGTGAGCTCAGAGCCAGCCTGAACTACGAAAGTAAGACCCTGTCTCAAAAAAAAAAAAAAAAAAAAAAAAAACCCGAATACTTAATATCTCCTTCCACTTTACCTTCCCAAATTTAGCTTCCTCAGTACATCTTAGTATCTCTAGATATGGCAAATAGAAGTAATCCACATTAGGACCACTCTTATCCTATCTCTCTTCTGCTCAGCAATTTGTCCATTTTTGTCTGTCTATTTTGCCCTCTGCTGTTACTTGGATCCTGTGTGTTACTGAATCTGTGTGCTCAACAAACTACTTCCTTTCTTTTCCTTCTTCTGGACTATGTTAGCATTTTAATTATGAATAAAAGGGTTCTGTCAAACTTTTCTTCTATTTTAAATTTTGTTTGATTGTGCATCACACTTCCCTTGTGTGTGTCCTATGTGAACTCCTGGAGGACACAACCATTACCAGATTCATGTGTCTGTGTCTCAAAGCACACAGTGCTTTCTTCTTAGTACACACTTACCGAAGACTGTCGAATGATTCAGTCCAGTGTGCACAAATGTTTGTTCTCTGTAATCTTCCAAAGTTGATGTTCACTGGCCTCTATTCAAACAATGTTCAGTCTTTTCTCTGTGCTTTTGTGACCACATACTAAATTAGTTAACTAGATCAGTGATCGGACATCACTCAGAGACTTGTGGAACAGTATTTTTCTACTCCTAAAGGTATTTCAGGGTACACAGTACTACCTCCTGCCACTATCACTTGCCACTGGCTGAGGCACACACCAGGAAGCAAGTGCTTTAGGCCATGCAAGGAATAACACTGCAGTTCAAACATGGCTGTCACTATTATAGAGAGTACAGAGATCTGGGGTAATTAAAAAAAAAGCCTCATTATTTTTTCCCCCCTGCCCCAGGTCAGGCTAGGTACTGCCATCTTTACTGCCTTGATTATTTATTCATTCTTTAATTTTATTTATTTATTTATTTATTTATTTATTTTAATTTTTTGAGACAGGGTCTTGCTTTGTAGTTCAGACCCTGAGCTCACTATCTAGCCCAGGCAAACCTCAAACTCAGCAATCTTCCTGTCTCTGCCTCCCAAGTGTTGGGATAACAGGCGTGAGCCACCATGCCTGGCACTGTGGTATGTGGTATTGATTGCTGGTGGGTGTGAATCACCACGCCCAGTATTGTATGTGGTTATCGGGATCGAACTCTGGAACTTGTGCTTGCGAGTCTGGCGCCAGAACCGCTGAGCTATATCTCCAGCCCCTAATTTTAATTTTTTAAAAATGTAATGCATTTTATTTTATCCCATTCCGCCCTCAAGCTCCTTTTCCTCTCTATATTCAAAATTTTTCTTTCCATTTTTCTCTATTTTCACTTTTTTCTTGTCCTTTCCTTTCTCCCGCCCTCCTCCCTCGAACACTTTCCCATTTGAACACTTTCTTCCTCTTTCCCCAAATCCATTACACATTTCATTCCTTATTTCCACTCTCAGTTTCTCACACCACTGAAACAATATGGGATTTAAACATGCGTGTCCAATTTATTTCACTTAAGAGTATAGACTCAAATTCCATTCGTTTAGCTATAAATCCTGAAGCACATCCTTCTTTATGACGGAGTAATACTCATCAGCTGATGGGAATCTGGGCTGTTTCCAAGACTTAGCTGTTACAAACATTCCCTCTATTAACATGGGTGTGCACACATGGCTGTGGTATGATGCTTTCGGCAGACGTCAAGAAGAGGTAGAGCAGGTCAAATGCAACCGCTAGCTTTAGTTTTCAAGGACTCTCCACACTGATTTCCACAGTGGATGCACCAGTCAGCACTGCCACCAACAGAGGAGAAGGGCTGTTCTCTCCCCAGCCCCTCCATCATTTGTTATCTGTTGCTTTTCTGACAGCAACCATTCTTTCTAGAGCAAGATGGAATCTCAGCCTTGTTTTAATTTGCATTTCATGAATGACTAGTGATGCTGAACATTATTTTTCATGTATTTGTCATTTCTAATTCTTCATCTTTGTAGTGATTTTTTTTTTCATTTCAGATGCTCATTTTTGCATTGGGAAGATTAAAACTAGAGTCATATCTTTCACCATGTACTAACCTAAAATTAAAATAGATCAAATATCTAAATATTAAAACAGAAACATTAAATCTTCTGGAAAAGAGAATTGGTAGAACATCTGAGGACATAGTAGTAAGCAAAGACTTAGTGGACAAAAATAGAGTACATGGGAAATATTGTAAACAGTTAACAACTAGGGCAAGAAAGGAAAATCAAAACAGGGAAGAGACAGAGAAAAATTTTACTAGTTCTCCAGATAAAGTATTATCTAGAATATATAAAGAACAAGAGCATGATTTTTGTTGAATTAAAAGAAAACAATAGAAATACTAAAGATAAAATACAAATAAATTATTGATGAAAGAAACAACTTCCTGTATTTACCTAATATAAGATACTAAGAAGGGTACAGTCATCGCTTTTCTCTTGCATCTGGCATTTAAACCTAAAATCATGAAGTTTAATTTATAAGCATTGTGGGAAATGGTATAATAATTTTATAATACAACCTTTCCTAATCTCTGTTACAGTCTAAATTTTCTGGAGACCCTGAAGTACACTATATAGTATTAGTTCTGGGTCAATGTAATTTTCAAAGCTTCTGTTACTTACTTTCACTTGCTACCTCGCAGGAGATTTTCATTTGTCAGATTGAAAGCAAAGTTCAAGTTTAGGCTTTGAAAAAAAAACTTTGACCTATTTTTAACCTTGTAAATATTTTAGCCTCTAAATTGTTCCCAATACATGTAACAAATCAACTGTCACTCTTAAATCCAAATTCCAGCCAGGATTTTGAATTAATCTGAAAAGTGAGAGCTCTTTGAGATTTATTTAAAAATGAGATTCAGAGCCAATGTACCTACTGCATTTAGCTATGAAACAGAAGATTCTTTTGTTTATCAGATGAATTGTATCATTTGTAATATATTTTTCCCACGTATGGGTAGTCCCAAAGTCATTTCATAAGCCACGAAAAAATCAACATTCTTATAATGATGGGTATAACAATAATAGAAGTAAAAAATTTTTTAATATTAATGATTTCAGCCTTTGCTAACAAAAATAGAGTATCATTTTGCATATTATCATCTTGAAATGTCAAATTTTATCACATGTTTGACTACTTAGTCTGAGAAACAGAAAATCAAGAGCTAAACAATTGTAAAATTATAAATAAAATTTGAAATGCCTCATTTATATCATTGCATTATTATTTTTATGGTAAGATTTAGTATACTGTTTTAGGTCTTGCATTTGAAGTTAATACTATTTAAATATTTACAACATTCAAACACATGTTGAGATTATATTTTCTAATTTTACACAGAGAGATTAGTAAAAGATGCTACCATGATCAAACAGTTTACTTTATTAAAGATCAAATAAGGTTGTCAGTAATACTAACACTCTCCAGTCATGCATTAGGGAAGGAGTAATTTTCTAAAGATGTTGGAATTCCACTCTACTGTAATGTCTGACATGCTCTTACTTGTTATAAAGTACCTGTATAAAGAGTGATGTGTTAAAGATAATAATAGTATTTACAGGATAATTCTATCGAAGATGTAGGCTTCTAATATTTCGCCTATACTAAATAAGTCTTGAGCAATTCTATATAGCTATATTAGTTGCCATTTTACAGATAAAAAATAAATATGCATGGAGCTTAACTAATATTTATGCTATTAATCTTCGAGCAACAATTTAAATGCAGAAATTTATCTTGGGAGGCCTCACCTAATTTCTCTATATCCCAGAGGTAAGAGGCACACCAAAATATCAGGGAACCAGTTGCTTCTGTGTTAGGATTTTCCAGGGAAGCAGAACCAATGGGATATATATGTTGACTTATAAAATGAGATTTATTATAAGAATTGGTTTTTGTGATATGGAGGCCAAGAAGTTTCCCTATCTACAATCTGCAAATTAGAGAATCAAGAAACCAGTAGCTGAGAACTAAAGACCTAACTGATGAGGGGGTTCAAAAACAAAATGTCAGGAGTTCTCATGCCCAAGGGCAGGAGAAAATGGGTGGAAAGGTTTGTTTGCCTTCCCTCCCTCAGCCTGTTCAGGCCTCTAAGGGTCAGAGGTCTACTCCTGAGGAGTAGGCAACTCCACACCCAAAGGATTATTTAAATGCTAATCTCTCCTAGAAACACCCTCCCCTTTTTAGTGAACAGTAACATCCTCTGGCCACTTGTGTGACTGGAAGCCTACAAGACCAGTCCATCAAAAAAATCATTTATTTTATCTCTTATAAATGTCATAAATATTTTCACTCTATAAAATATATATTTCCAATATCCAGATGAGTTACAGTTTATTGCTAATTACTTTTATTCCAATCTGAGATATATTTCCCAAATGCAAGTTTGATCCTTTAATTACCAACTTCCAACCCCTAACCTGGTGTTCTGTATACCTCACATGACCAATTCCTGCTTCATGTTTTCTCTTCTGAAGTCTCTTGGACTATTTTCTTTTTTTAACTTTATACTGATTCTGCCCTCTCACTTTCCGCTGGATCTTTATAAATTCTGCTCCCTGTGATGGAGATCCACATATCCCTCACCTCTTCTTTGATTTTCACCTAGTTAATGGATGCTCATTACTTAATTAAAATATCTTGACTGTCTTGTTCCCTCCAAGTTTACCTCAAACTGCTGTCATTTTGAGCCTGTATCATCTCCCTCAACATGTACAGGGAGCTGCAGTGATACAATGATGATTTTTAGTTCATGTCCTTTTGCATTAATGTCTAAGCCGCATGTATATCACAAATGTGTTAATTTTTTTGTCTCTTGAGTTTATTGGTACATTTTAGGTAGATCATATTTATCAAACAGAATTAGTACCCATACGTGATATATCCTGATTCTTATTTTTTCCCAGTCTCCTGCACCCCTTATCACTCAGTCTATATACATAAGCTTTGCTTCCATGTTTTTCTTCTTACCTTCAAGTTTTTCTTTCAACCCTTTCCCCATCACCCCTCTCTAGTCTCCTCCGGCTTTGAAATTTTTCTTCCTACTCCACAATATCTATATCATTTGGTTCTCATTTACACTTTTAGTTTTTCATACCAGAGAAACAATTTAGTATTTACACATGTCCTATTTATTGTGCTTATGAATAAGACCTCAAGGTACATCCATTTAGCTATAAACGTCTCAGGTTTATCTTTCTTTATGGCAGAGTATTACTTCATTTTATTGAAAAAGAAAATAGACATAGTATCTTTATTCATCACCATTTGATGGGCTGTGAGCTGTTTCCAAGATTTAGCCATTAAAAAAGCTATTACAAACATGGGTGTTAATATATTGCTGTGGTATGATGCTTTTAATTCTTTTGTGAATATACTCGGTAAGGAAATAGCAGGGTCAAATGGGATTTCTAATTCTAGTTTTCTGAGGCATTTCCTACGTATATAAGTGAAAGAAAACATAACACATACTACCTATATTTTTTATAGAGGGCATTTTTGATACTATATTTAAACTCTTAATTTATTTAAACACAATATCCTATTAAGTGGCTATAGATAAGAAAAATGAACTGTGTACTCCAAAAACCTACATACATTTTGAGTTTTCTTAAAAATGACAGTAGGTATGGTAATCTGATTTAAATATAACATAATATATGTGTATAAAATATAATATGGTATCCTATTAAGACACAACATTTATGTTTTACATATTCTCATTAAGGTACAAGTTTATATTTTTATATATTAGTCAAAACAAATTATATTTAACTTAATAAGTTACATATTAGTATATTTTATAATTATTGTGGTTACTTAAATTTTCATTAACTTAAATGTCAACAACTCCAAACAAAAGATAAAATATACATTTGCTTGTTATACCAAAATCCACTAAGATATGGGAAGAAAATCACTGATATTCAAATTAAATATATTTTTGTCAGATGAGCAGAACAATTACATTGTGCATTTTCTTTTCTTCCTAAAACAGGGCTATCCTCCTCTGTGCAGTTTCTAGTGCTTCTTTATTTCTGGTCTAGTTTTACATGACTTAAGCAGTAAACTGGTGTAACTTTCCAAAAGAGAACTGCCTGAGATTTAATAGGTTTCTTTATTAGGATGTTTTTCTCTGTTGGTCAATTATTGTATACATTCAGTATTTAATTTCCTTCTCTATTACATATAATCATTATCTAGGAAGAAAATATACTAAATTCTAAACTAAAATATTTGTTAAAGAAAGAAATATATTATTCTTCACAGTACCATTATTATTATTTGGAACTATTCTAAGTGAAAGCCATGATTTTAACTTTCTACAACACTCTTAGCTAACACACTGCTCCTTCTTAATTATAGAGTTAGGAGAAAAATAATTTTACTTAACATCTAATTGAATTTTTGTAGCTATGATTATGTGAATGAAGTTGAATATCTCCAAAAGGAAATGGAATGTTAGCAAGTACTGAGGGTAAATACCATGATGAGGAATTATCAACTTACTTAGATCAATTTAATTCTTAATTGTTGCTTAAGGTAATAACCCACTCATTTCTGATACCATCTAGTCAGTATTATTCTGAAATTTATTTGTTAACTGTCTCTTTTGAACAGAATAGATTTAGTTTTATGGATTTGGAACACAATAGTGAACCACAATCAAAAGCATGACCGTAAACTAACGAGTTTTTCCTTTCATTGCACTGCATTTAAATATCAATCCAATACAACTTTACCTGAAATAGAAATAAGCTTCTCCTTGTTCAGCAGAACATAAAGCTAATTACACAAATCATTCTGGCCAGTGAAAGCAGAGTACTGCATTAAGCAACAAAGATGTTGGATCACAGAAATGTAATTGACTTATGGTCAATATGAGTCCTATCAATAATGGAAGAGTGCACTTTTACAAGTGTTTTAGAAGCACTGAAATGTGATAAAATATATTGAAAACACAAAAACAAGTTTAAATAGAATCTCAGAGAAAATGACTTTATGGTTGCAAAACTTCTAATATTAATATCATGTACATACCATGATATATACTTATAAAATATGACACTTTTTTCAAGGTGCAAACACAAATAATAATAATTTTAAAGGATAATTCATAATTAGAAAACTTGTTCTGAAAATTTCTTGATCATCCTTATAAACCTTTGCCACATAGGCATGAGTTATCCTTTAAATGCTCAGTCATAGGACGGTGATCCAAATTATCAGTACTTTGATCAAAAGTGTGCTTTAATTTTCAGCTGAATAGTAATTATTCCCACAAAGTCTTATGGATGATATAATAAAAATGTGAAATTAATTTTGAAGAATATTATATTAAAAAGCAACTCAAAGGTGTTATTATTTTGTGTAACTATTATAATTTACCACTTTTGTATTTATCTAGTAAATAATTTTGAAATTCTATATGCAAAGAAAAGTTGAATATACACTAAAAGTTGAGCTTAGGACAATCTTTTAAGGGTATTTTATCCAATTTCTTGGAAATGAGTGTTCTATAATATAGATCAAACTTCTTCTAGTTTGGAGTTAACTTAGTGGTGAATATAAAAAGAAAAAATGATAGTGGCCTTCTTCAACACTCTTAGTTAGAGGCTCTTTATGGCTCAATTACTAACTAAATTTTGCATCTCCTAAGATTAAAAACTTGGCCTGACAAATCATTTACTCATTGAAGAAAAATTTAAGTTATTAAGAATTCCTCTCTTCACACTTTCTACATCTTCTGGGATTTGGTGTTACTATAAACAATTTATTACGTTTAATGTCTTATTCAGTATGATACATACAATTAAATCATTTTTTATCAGTTTCACAAACATTGCCTCATTCAATTCTTACCACACTATTCTACAATAAGCATGCTCACAATTTAGTTTTCAGCTAGTATATATTTATTAAACAATTATTTTTATGTTGATTTGTTAAGTCTTGGACATTCATTGATAAAATAACATAAGCCTCTTCATGGAGTTTATGTTTCAGTTTGCAAAGCCTGTAATGAAGCTCTAGTTACAGCTAGTTTTCAAAATGTTGCAGAAAAGGAGGAAAAGAACACAGAAAGTTAAAATAAACCTTAACGTCCTCATTTTATTTCCCTAAGGAAATTAATTCAGGAAGTATTGATGCAAAGCTTAAATTTAAGTATGGTACATTTAGTGTCCTATGTATGACATAACACCTGCAATTCCTAAGCAACAACTATTGTAATACCTTCCTTCTAGCTGTGGAAAGCAAAACAATAAGTGGATAATAGGAATAAAACTTGGTCACTCCTACAAATGTCTTCAAACAACTGCCACACCAGGTGTAATTTTTTTTTTTTTTGAGACAGGGTCTTGCTTTGTAGTTCAGGCCAGCCCTGAGCTCACTATGTAGCCCAGGCAAGTCTTGAACTCAGCAATCTTCTTGTCTCTGTCTCCCAAGTGCAGAAATTATAGGCATGAGCTACCACGCCTGGCTCTTGTTTTGTTTTTAAACAATGTTACTCATATATCTTGACTCTATTTGGAAAAAAAGTATCTGTTAATGTTTAGTATCCTGACATGTTTAACATTCAAGGACAAGAAAACAATTTTCTGGTCTTTATGCAGACAGGATCTGTTTTATGAAAACAAGATACATATGTTTCTTATCCACTGTTTTTACTTTCAGTCCTTCTAAGACTATTCGGTAAATTGCAGGCATACCAACTAAGTAGAATATAGTGTAAGAAGAAGAAAGACACAATGAAAGTTCGCAGGCCAATCTAAAGAGAAAGTAACAAAAGATTTGAGAATAATGGTCAAGTGAGACTCAGGTAACCCGTGAATATAATGGTGATAGTGATAAGGAGAAGGGTTTGGCTCAATTTCTTTATCTAATAATCTAATTATTATATTCTTATGGGTAGAGTATATTAATATACTAACAGTGGGAGTTTAAAAGAGCAAAAGCTACTTGTAAGTTTAAATAGTTCTTTAGAAGTAAAATTTTATAATAAGTAGGGTGATTTTACTTTACTGAGATTATGAAGAAAAACACCACATGGAGGACAATACAAGAAATGGAATATAATAGTTAAGATATCTGAGTAATGGAGAGAAAATCTTTAAAGTTGTGCTTTACCCAGATCTCAAGGTTATTATTACTTACATTTGTAATTTATTAAGTTCATCATGGCAAGCAAGGTGGAATGTCAACTTAATATGCTCTGGGAGCTCCTCAAGCAAGTAGAACCCATCACAATTACAAAGAAAGAGAAGTGATGATACTCAGTATTTGCTCTGTGGTGATATACCATGTAATATATAGCTGTGGGTGTGTCTGGTTGTGTCATAAAGCCCATATTGTGGTCGTGGAATCTCTGTCTAGCTTCTCAGCTCCTTCTCTTTGGTGCTGTTTCTCTGCTGTGCTTCTCAGCTGCCGTGAACCAAGCACATTGGCTTCACTAAATCCTACAGCCATGATGTTTCTGCCCTGAAACCAACTACCTAGGGACTTAATACTATTGAACTGTAAGCCAAATTGAATCTTTCTCCTTTAAGTTATAAGTAGCAGCAACAGGAAATCTCAGAATAAATAAAGTTAGCACCAGAAAACTAAAGTCATTTGTGACAGTGCCTAAGAAGAGTTGGTTTGTAGGAGGAGTTTTGAAAGATGTGGAGATGAAGGCTAGAAAAGCTTTGGAATCACCAAAGTAGAGCTTTATAGGATTCTGACTGGAGTTCAAGAGACAAGAAATCTGAAAGAAATGTGGATAGTAAATGCCAGGTTTATGAGGCCACTTTATTGAGAACTATGTCTACATTGTCAGTTAGACTAAGCCCATATATATTATATTCCAAGAAAAAAAGCCTCTACATTGTACCCATGTCCTGCATCTTTGTGAAACCCTGAGATTAAAGGTGATAATCTAATTTCTCTGTAATGGAAACTTTTGATAAATACTAGAAGTTTTGAAATGAGGGAAAGAATTCTTGTGTTTTCAGCTATATACAGGATAGCTGCATTATGTTAGGTGAGTTTAGGTCCACCATATTTTTTATTTGATGATTAAATATTGTTTATGATGATGTGCTTTGGTAGCAAGTTGACAGAGGTGGGATGTGCCCAGCAGGGTGCAGTGCTTAATTGGCTTTGTGGCTGTCTTAGTTATCTTTCTTAACGCTGAGGCAAAATACCCCACATTCAAAGTTAATGGGAAAAGGGTCCATTTGCTTTACGGTTTGGAGAGATTTCTGCCCATAATTGTCTGCCTCCAAGGCAGGGTGGCAGAGAGAAAACCGTGCATGGCACAGAGACAGCAGCAAAACAAGACAACCCCCTACCAGAGTCTTTCTGCATCTTTCACCAGATTAAAGTGGTGCCAGGTCACTCATTCACTCACTCACTCACTCACTCACTCACTCACTCACTCACTCACTCACTCACTCACTCACGTGTAGTGGTTTAGTAATCGCATGCCCTTAATCCCAGAACAACATGTTCCAGCTTCAGGCAACTCGGACGGATGAGGCTCTAGGGGGAATCCAGGCGCAAACCGCGATAGGCATTTTCCCACGGAGCCACGGGGCTGACTTCTGCATGGGACTGTGTCGTGGAGGTATGAGCTTCTGGCCTGTGTCTGGTTCCTTTCTCCGTCTCCTTGCATCCTTCTCACACTCTTTCTTAGCCACCATGAACTAATTAGCTTTTTCTATCGTGGGTTTTAGACGTGCTTTTCCTGCCTTAGCATCAGAAAACAAGGAGTGCAGCCCTATTAAACGTGAGTCAACTTGAATCATTTCTGTAAGTTATGCTTGTCAGGCACAGTGTCTAGCGATGAAAAAACTAAGAAATGCACTCACCATTTATTACAATAGCTACAGGTTACTGCAAAGCACTTCTGAGTGTTCAAAGAGAACTTTGAACTGACAATTTATGAAAAATTAAGTCATAATTTTCCTAGTGGCGAGTAATAAGATTAACAGAGAGAAAATGCTGAATGATCACAGGAAATAAAATTTGTCTTTTTTGCAGAAAATAACACATTTCAAAACAAATTAAATTCAATGAATTGAATAAAACATTTTCAGGTAGCTCAAGTCAGGCTTCATAAAGTTCACACATAGTTTTCTACAGGAATATCTGTAAGACAGTGTTGTGCCATAAATAATTTTGAGAATGAATCTTAACTCACTCCTTTGAGCTCAATAAGCAAATCTATGAATACCATGAAATATTACTCTATGGTTGTGTTTCAATATATAACAAGGAGAAATATTCTAAGTAGGCACAATTTAATTACAAGAGTGATAAAAAGCAGAAGATTTGAATCATTGAGAGATTTCAATCACTGGAATAGCTTCATAGGGCCTTAATGCCTTGAATTTGGAGCCAATGCCATGCAATAACAGATTCTGAAAATTAGAAGTTGATTCCCAAGTACCAGCAGTGGAAAAAAATTTAAACACATATATTTATTAATTATGAATACTATTTTATGTAATACATGGTAACTACTTACAATTTGCTGAAGAAAGCTAAAACTGAAAAATGAAAACTGAAAATATGTAAAGAATTTTTATGAGTCTAGCATTAGCTGAATTTAGAGAAGAAATTAGGTTGTAAAACAAAACACAATGATGTATCTTAAATTGAAAAGTCTCCAGATTTGGGGGAAAGAGGTCCAGTCATATTCCCCTACCTGCTAACCCTGAAACCCTTGAAATATCAGATACTGCCTTCTATCATTTGACCATTGTTAAAAACAACAGATTTCTGAGAGTACCTGTAATATTTTGGCTGTTTATCAATACTTTATTGAGTACCAGACAGCATAATAAAGGAGATAATAGGTATGATTATACTATTTAATAGCTATCTAGCAACATCTTATGTAATATGTGTGTAATTTTTATCATTATGTATTGAAAAACAATATTATGAGACGATGCATAAATAAATGAAATGAACATTTCCTACAAGGATTTGCCTCCTCCTCTTTGTGGGGCCATCCATGCCCTCTGCCCTCTGCGGCTCCCATGCTGGGGCTGACGATGGAGCTCGCCATTCATGGGCAGGCAGTTGGTAAGAGTGGCTGGAAAGACAGTAGGTGAGAACAGGGGCAGTATAGCACCCACAAGAAGGGCAGACTGAAACCTGGCCCCTCTAGCTGTTTTTCATCTTATCTTGTGTGTTTGAAAACAAACAAAACAATCCCTCCAAAAAACCAAAAGAGATCCGGGGACTTAACTCAGTGGTTCTGGCACCTGCCTCACAAGTGCAATGTCCTGAGTTCGATCCCCAGATCAAAAAACAAAACAAACAAAACAAAGCAAAACACCAAAAGAGAGCGAAATATAAAACTTGGTGCATTTCACCAGGAAGCAAACAATACAGGAGTCAGAGAGATGAAGGGAAGTTCATGGGCTGGTGGAATAGGGAGCAGCAGCAGCCTTGCCAGTCCCTCACACTTACACGAGGAGCCCAGAAGTAAAGCACAAGTGGTGTAAACTACCATTGGGTGCTGCATCGCTTCTCCCTCCAAATCTCACACAAAGGCATTCTGCGGCTCACTGTGCCCAGAAAACACAGGAAGCGGTCCAGTGTGACACGATTTAAATAATTCAAATCAACCCGGACTCTAAGTCTCCACTCTAGTAGAACTCAGTGATTATAGATCATAGATAGTGATAAGACTTTCCTAAAGCCTTACCAAAAGCAAATTGCTTTTCCAAAAAGTTAAACATGATACTGACTTCTATAAAGGACACAGAACAGTAAGACATCAACTAATTTTGTGTTTGATCAAGCTTAGTTCATGTTTTTTACCTGCTTTTTGGCCAGAACAAGTGAGATGAAATAGGAAAAAGAAAAGATTTAAGATCCTAGGTATATCTTTGAATCTATTACATTTTATGTATTATTTAAATAATTATTTATAATTATTTTCAAGTTTCTGAGTAGGCTGGGGTTTGACAAAATTATTTAAGCATAACAACTAAACATTATTGGATGTACATAATTTTAACAATGAATATATTAAAATTTGACTTTTACTCTCATATAAATTGAGCTAATAATTATACCTTATTTTTAGACTCACAGTTGTTTTTTATCAGCATTAGTATAGTTTTATTACCATGAAACCTAAAGCTATATCACATATGGAATGACATTAATTTTTATGTATACATTGGAATTAAAGTATTCTTGAGCACAAGCAAATAAAAAGTCTTTTTCTTCTAGTTTCAAATATGATCTAATTTAATTTTACTGAACAGATTGGCAGAAAACATTAAGCAGCCACATTCTTAAGAATATTCAACTGAAACCTTTTTTATAGTGATAATTATTACAACAGAATATAACAACAGAATAATTAGCTTGGGGCTTGAGCAAATACACCAACTCATATTCTATTCCCTTGGTAATAACATTGCTATTTGATTTCCTTTTTTGCAGTAGTTTTACAAATAAAAATATTATTTAACTCATAATGTCTTTTATATTCAAGAATAAATTTGCCATTACAAAGGACTTTCTCATTAAAAAAAAAAAATTCATTCCAGGAAATGGTTACAGCCTAAAATAGAAAGGACTCACAGAGATTCTATTCTGTTTTCCCTGGTGAAGTTAAAAACTAATGGTTTCTCATTTAAAAAAAATTAACTTGCAATGATTGTCTAAATATGAGACAATGTAATTATATATCTGTACCTATATATCTATTGTGTAACAATCAGATCAAGGTAATTGGCATCAGTCATCTTAGATATTTATTTCTTTTATTTTACTTTTGATTTTTTTGAGATGAGATCTTGCTTTGTAGTGAACTAGAACTCACTATGTCGCCTGGCCTCAAACTCATGACATTCCATCTGCCTCAGCATCCAGAGTGCTGCGATTACAGGTGTGACCATGCCTGGTGACATTTACTATTTCTTATATGATTAACATTAAAAATGCTGTCTACTACCTGTTTTGAAATACACAGTTGTTGTCAACCACAGTTATTTTTCTTACTACAGAACATTAGACATTATTTGTCCTATTAGCATCTCTCTGTGTCTGTTAACAACCTCATCTCCATCTCCCACTTCCTTACATTGTTCTAGGCTCAGAGCTCACTTTAATTAACATGAAATCACCTGTATGTAAAACTATGATCACATTGTTTGCTTTTTGAATGAACAGAAGTTTTGTTTTTGCATCATTATGGACTTGAGATGAACAGGGCAAAATATTGAAGCAAGAATCTTTTTTTTTTTTTTTTTTTTTTGAGACAGGGTCTCACTTTGTAGTTCAAGATGGCCCTGAGCTCACTATGTAGCCCAGGCAAGCTGCCACGACCTCAGCAATCCTCCTGCCTCTGCCTCCCGAGTGCTGGGATTACAGGCATGAGCCACCACGCCCAGCACTGTGGTATGTGGTATTGATGGCTGGTGGGCATGAGTCTCCAAACCCAGCATTGTATGTGGTTATGGGGATCAAACTCAGGACCTTGAGCTTGCAAGGCAGGCACTGGAAACACTGAGCTAATCTCCAGCCCTGAAGCAAGAATCTTAAAAGTAAAGTCTAAATCATTAACTTACTACTTAACGATGTGAGGGTTAGTTTGTTCAGATCCTGTAGGGGTGACAGAAGTTTTGATACTACAGAAGAAAACCTTAAGTTACCAGAATGACTTATCCTACTCCTTTATAGATTGAAAAAATGGTCTAAATGTATTACTTTTTGTTTATTTCAAGTTACAGTAATAATTCAAGCTAGATATTACAAAAGATACAATCATAATAAGTAATATTAATGATTAATATTACATCATTTTATGAATTGTGTTTGTTAGTAGCACTGAATTTTATTTTTAGTTCTTAAATATTATGATTCTAGAAATAAAATATTTCCCTTATTGCCCCTTTTTAGTCTGAGAGTATTGTTTTAAATGAACAATTCTATCCATGAAAACTAATTTGCTACAAAAATTAATTTCTTTATAATTGGGAACAACCAATCTATTGAATTATGTCTATCAAAATTAATACAAAAACTTTCTTTGTTCTCTAGACACATGTTTTAATAGCATAAAAATATGATACCATTAAAAGTTCTTTTTTAAAATTTCTAGTATCAGTGTTATAACTGGATTCATTTAAATTAGAATTGCATAACATTAGAGTCTGGGGATTTAGTTCAAGGGTGCAGTAGCTACCTTGGAAGCACAAGGGCCTGAGTTAGATCCCTGGTCCAAAAAAAAAAAAAAAAGTGTATGACATTATGTACAACTAATATGATATATTTGGTAATTATTTCTTGTTTATTACCAAGTTAGTACATGACAGTGGTAGGATCTTTCTTGTTTCTAGGCAATGTGATAAAGGATTAATTCTCAAATACACAATTTGGAGAATGAAGTACAGGACACGAGAGAATATATTAAACTTCACCATGAACTTAGTTTAATGAGCACATACCATGTTGATTCTCTGTGAAAACTGTGTTCAGTGGAATATGAACACACAAAGAGGACAGGAGTGAAATGAAGTTACCAAGTAGTTGTAAACTTGGATATGATTTGATGTTAATTTTGATTATTATATATAACTTCTATATTTAAGGAAATTTCAGTGTCTTTTGAATTTTCTTTTTCTTTCTTATGTATTCAAGTAGATATTTGAAGGAATTTATCAATTGTACTATTAGGAATATACAAAATGATTCTCATTTTTGACGTGAACTGTGAATTGAGGAGTTTCTTGAAACTTATGCCCAGTCATGTAATCTAGGATGACACACAGACTTCAGTAAAAACTGCTATATTAAAACTAGTCAAGTGTAAAAATGTACATAGTAGGAGCCAGGAAAAGTACTGAACACGGAGTTCCCACTGCTCTCATTTGTCATCAGTCAATGTTACTCTCACTACATCAATGTGTAACCATTCGCTTGGAGTCCTGGCTAAACGAGGAGCCTCCCTTGCTCCTTGGTCCCCACACTCCTTGTGAGAATCGCATCACCGGAGCCCAACTGATTACCAACCCGGCTGGTCTCGAGCTCCTTAGGAGATCTATCTGCTGTCCCTGTGGCCTTGAACCCAGCCCTAGACCACTTGTCACTACCTGGTTGACCAAAACTTGCAGGTTTGAAAAGAATCTCCTGTTGCATGACATTACAAGGGTTTAGAGATCTATGAGGCAAGGGCAAAAACTAGACCATTCCTTGGGCAAAGTTGGGTTTTTAAATATCTAGCATCTTACCAGAATGCTAAACAAGGTCCATATTTGGAGGAAAATGGATAAGAAGATAGCTTAATAGTTTAATGTTTATAGTATGCACATAATTTCTGTAGTAAAGGAAAAGAGCTCCTTAAGGAAAGGAGCGTCACATTGGTCAATAATTCTCATCTGCTGAGGAAAGCAGGTGAAAGGTATCTTGTGCTTATAGGTTTTACATCACTGGTTATAATCAGGCATCTTAATTCTAATATTCTTATCTACAACAAATGCTTTGCGAATAACTCCTTTAACAGAATTTACAAATTACAATACTAGATTTGCAGAGCTAAATCTATTTCAGTAAGAAAAGAGTAAAATATGGATTGGAGAAGTTGTTCATAACCACTTCTTTTTAGATTTTTCTTCAATCCTATCATCACCCTAGAGCTTTCAGTCAAATGCTCATAAAAGGAGGTACTAGTTTATCATCTGCCTTTTCTCTATTTTCTAACATTCCATGTTCCTCTCTTCTTTGTTATGTATGTCACATACATTAGTCTCCACAGCATAGGCAGTCAGTACATACATGTTCCTCCCCCCTTGTATGTTCATCTCCTAATGAGATAATGCATTTATTCACCTTCGACACTAAGAAAACAATAAAAATAAAATGTAGAAATCTGTTTAATACTTTTAATTACAGACAAGAATTTGAGATTCAAATAAATTCATAAAGAACAGATATATGATGATGAGAGAATGAACATACATTCCACACTGGGTTTTTGTTCTTGTTTGAAAATCATGTCAATTAACAGAATGAAAGAAGTATATTATCACGTTCTCAATTTGACAGTAACTTTTGGAGCTCAGGAATGTCTCTATATATGAAAGAAAGAGAATAATCATTTCTCCCTTGTCACAGATGGCAAGACAATTAAAACAAAAGCCAGTTTCAGATGTAGTTTCTGAGACCAATTCTAGAAACACGTTAAATATATTAAACTGGATGTTAGAATTTCTTTTTCTGGAGCACTTCAAGCAGCATGAAAAATGGAAAGGACTCCAAAGCTTTCTAGGTCCCTGTGGATGAAGGGAGGACTAAAGACCTCTCAGGAAATCTACAATCTCTTATCTTTGGAGAATCTGTGATGTATTAGGAAAACTGAAGTCGAGAGGAAGATTGATAGAGAACAAGAACACCAGATTTAAACTAGTAGATTTCGGCAGGCAATTTAACACTGTGCTGATAAATTCTTGTCAGTATTTGTAATTCATCAGGGATTTTACAAGAAAAAAAGTCTTTGTATGTTCTCTGAGGGTTTCTGGTGCAATATAAATAAATCTCTTCTGGACTTTTGGGCCCAAGGTAAAAAGGACACTAAGTTAAGTGACTTTCATCCTGCTTCTTCTTCCATAAGAAAGAAAAGCATTAGAGCAGAAACTGCTGCTTCTTAGGAGTTGACCAAGTAATGTGTGCCTGATAAATTTTTTTTAAAAATAGAACTGACATGAATTGACTTGTTATCTATGTGATTACTTAAGTGGAACTAAATGTATAAAAACACAGTCATATAGCCAACTTTTTCAGTATTTCATGCAGATTTTACAAGATGTTTACAAGGTGCTCAGTATTGTATACAGGTAAATGGTTGATGCTGTTCTTTCAATGACACATGCAATTAAAGTATATAGAAAAATGCTTAAACAATACATTAATGGCCCTTAAATCATTTTATTAAAATAAAAAGTACTGCCTCAGAGTAAATACTGTGTATTTCACCTTAGACTCACATAGATTCAATGGATTACAGATAGCCACTATATTTTTCTTGAAATTAGATGCTCAACTTGTCAAAGTTCTTGAGAACTTGTTGATGTAAAGGAGTTCTAGAATGTACGATAGATTTTTTAAAATAGGAAGTATGCAAAGGGGATGTGGTGGGGGAAATGTAATGTGGGGAAAGAATAAATATGTAAAGAAAAAGAAATATTATGTATATAAGAGGTGGGGAGTTGTGGGTGGGTAGGGATATGAATAAAAATGAGAATTAACTTCTGTCATACACTGGTACAAATTCCCCAAAGTTGAGTGTGATTGTGAACTGTACATAAAATGTACCAATAAAGAATTCAATTTAAAAAAACAGATTAAGAAAAAAAAAGATTAAGAAAAAATCATGGAAAATCTATTTTTTTCTATTGATAATTATTGGATTTCTGAAAATGAAAATGTAAAATTGGAGTTTATTACAGAATTTATCAAATTTTTAAAATAAATATCAATGTCTTTCAAATGAAACAATTACATATGATAATTTACTCTAGCAATTTGCAAGACTTCAGGCCTCTGGCTTAGTGAAATTTATCTTTTATTCGTTCATTCAATAATATAAAAATCAGTCCTTGGACTAGAAAGGGAAACAAAGGAGATTCCTCACTGTGAAGCCTATGTTACAGTCATGTAAACTCTCAGCACAAGTGACTGAACTTAAACCTCTAAGGTCACAGTCTGCCCAATGTAAGATCATGTAAACTCTACTGTGCTTATTTTGTCTGTGTTTTTCAAATGATCCCAGCCTCCAAAAGTGTTTGTCTGAGAAGCACAATGTTGTCAAACTAATTTACTGTTTGTTCTAGAGAAAGTCTCATTATAATATATTGACTTCCCTATTATTAGATCATTTACTTTAGAAAACTTGGCATTAGAAATTGTTTTTCTCTCTCTTTGAGATGTAAATTTTGTATAACAACACAGAAATGTTTTCCACAGACTTGGGAGCCATTTCTTTGTAATTTAGTCATACACACACACGCACACACAAATACATGCACACAAACACATACACACACACACACACACAGAGAAAACCCCTCTCTGTGTCCCTATGAACACACAATCCTCTTGCTTTAAAAGACCACTTACAAACATATATAGCACAACTACTTTGACCAACCTTCCCCTTCCATTAACTCTCTTCAAACCTTTTACTTCTTTTTGTTTCTGTGGAAAAGAGCCTAGTTTACATAGGAGTCTCCTCTTCCCCACCATTTAGAATTTAATCTGTCTTAAACAACTTATAACTAACCTGTAATAACTGTTTGGCTCAGCTTCTCTTAGATTCATGGTAGTGGGATAAAATGAATTTATTCAAATAAGCAGATGCCATGAGTACAATTAATGGCACTGTAGTAACTAAATAATACTAATCATGAAACTAGGGTGATAGAGCGGACTACGAAAGCAGTATAGTTTTGCTTTGGATTGACTGAGAGATGATGAGTTGAAACTTACAGAGGAAGCCATATAAAGAGGTGAAGGAACTTTTTCCAGGCATAGAGACATAAAATGGAAAATATGATAGGTAAAAAACAGGTTTAGGTATACTAGAAGATGACCATTTGCTTTCAGTAGAATCAGGAAGAAGTCAGAGTAATCTTGAATATATCAAAGGAGAAGCAAATCACAGCAAGATTGTATTTTATTATAAATACTTCAGCAATCATTGAAGGAAAAACATGAGGTGATGAAACATTCCATTTTAAAAGATTTCACAGTTAAGAATAGATTTTGCCATCAATTTTTTCTTTCCCCTAATTATTTACCCTTAAACTCCATTTCCCTTTGAATTTTTATTATTTCAAATGCACACACAAACAGAATACACAGATTTTATCACTTCTCGGCCTTTTGACTAAGATCAAGTGACAATAGACTTGGATATTTTTAAAGAACCATTACGTAGTTATTGGAAAGTAAGCAAGAAATATTCATCACTGCTCTGTTTCTGCCTTTAATAACTGGAGTGATGGTTATTACAGTTCTTGAGATAAAACAACAGCAACAACAATAAAAGATTTTTTTTTTCTTTTTTGAGACAGGATCTCGCTTTGTAGTTCAGGCTGGCCCTGAGCTCACTATGGTGCCCAGGCAAGCCGCCGCGAACTCAGCAATCCTCCTGTCTCTGCCTCCCGAGTGCTGGGATTACAGGCGTGAGCTACCACGTCCGGCATTGTGGTATGCGGTGTTGATTGATGGTGGGCGTGTCTCCAAGCCCAGCATTGTATGTGGTTAGTGGGGATCGAACTCAGGACCTTGCGCTTGGGAGGCAGGTGCTGGAACCACTGAGCTAACCCTCCGGCCCAACAATAAAAGATTTTAAGGGACAAAAAAATAAAGCACTCAGTTTTGGATGGGCTAAGTTTAGAAGTCTATGAGCTATCCAAGTGGAAATATCAAGCTTAGCAAAAATATCTTGGCTGGAAGTTTACATGTGAAAATGTATGGATGGTATTTAAATGAATGACGTCATTCTCAAGTGGTAACAGAGGGAAAAAAATAAGAGAACACCTATAAGCTGAAAGTCTGCATTACTCAGAGAAAAAAAGTGACATGAAATACTAAATGACATGAAAATAGAGACATGAATGACATGAAGGGGACCTAAAGAGGAAACCCTCAGAAGGCCAGGAGCAGATTTCTAGGAGAGAAGATATGGTCAACCTACCAAGTACTACTAAACAGTCAAATAAGAATTTCAAATAAATAGGCATTACATTTGATTAAAGGAGAAATAATCAATGACCTTGATAAAAGCAGTTTCATGAAGTTCTGGAATTTCATCAGACTGCAATGCTTTGAAGAATAAATGGGATGTGGTGTAATGAAACCATTTCAGGCAACTCTAACCTGAAAATTTCACTCTACAAACAGATAACTATTTTGTTAAACATTTATTGCTGGTGCCAGAGAAAAATAGAAACCTGTAAACATATAAGAAGGAATAGCTACAGGAAAGTTCCTGAGCTATGCTGTAGTCAGACACAATGTTAATAAGAAATGAATGGAAAATTGTAGTCTCTGGGGATCAACTTTTAATTTTATACTGAAAGAAAGTTTTGACTTTTCTGCATGATTATAGAGCAATTATCTTCCATAATCGCTTTTTATTTTTGTGTCACTTTGAGAAAAAACTTGTGTGAATACTAAATATTTTCTAGGGCTCTGTTATGATTCTCTTTCACATATTCATCATTTGTGACTTGGAAACTTTGATAGCCTTATCCTATTGGGGTTTTCATATCTCATTTTCACTACACAGTGATCACAATTAGTACTCTCTAAAACAAAATCTAGCACAGTCTAGAATCTTCAATGAAAAATTGTCACATTAAGATCAGAACAGTCTTGATCATGTGAGAGCTCCTGCCCTATCTTGTGAATTCCTTAAACTATCACAGTGGCTATGATGATAAATTTTATGTTTCTACTTGAGTGGGCTAGGAGATGCCAGATGGCTTCTAAAACATTATTTCTAAGTGCTCTTGTAATGTTTAAAGAAAGTAGTATTGTATTATACTGTATACACATCACTCTAATCCAGTGGGGAAAACATATCTAAGTGTACCTTGACTTAGTGTTCTTTCACCTAGTAGTCTGGTTTTCAATCTGTACATATAATTATCTTTATAAGGCCTTATAAGATGAATAAATTAATGTGATGCTAGAAAGATAGAAGGAGGTAGGAGGAGGGAAAGAAGGAAAGTTTAATATGTTATATACATGTACCAATCCCATACAGTGAATAGAATCAGTATTTATTGCAATTATGTACTAATAAACATTTCTTTTGAAGAGCACCTTCATCAGTATGAGCACATATTTAATATACTCAATCTACTGAGGTTTCTATGCAAATAAAATAACAGACAAAGCACCTCTCAGTTTCAGCTGAAAGGTCTATCTTCTCAGGGTCTCAGACATCAGAGATACTGGCCTCAGGTTTTCAAACTCACAGTGTATTAAATCCCCAGGTTTCCCATTCTCCAGCTTACAGACAGGAAACTCCTGACTTCCTTAGCCTCCATAATCATGAGATACAATCTCTATCATCTGTCTAAGTATCTATTATCTATATCCATCATCTATCATCTATTAATCATGTCAGTCAGGAGTATTAAACCATCTAGTTCTAGCTCACCATTTGCTGATATCAGATATCTATGTACACACACACAAACACACACACATATACATATATACATATATACATATATATGTATAAGTGTATACAGATAGATAGATATCTGTGTTTTATACATATAAACACTTCACACGAGCTAGTGCATCTGATAGTCTCACTTTGGTATAACTAATGAAGATTATCAAGCTCATAGGACTTAATTTTGGAACAATTCTTAGATTTCTCTGACTTGGTGCAATAAATTCCTCTCTGTCCTATAATGGCTATAGTCTCTTGGTGTAGTGGTATTTTTATTTCATTTTGTAATATTAAATTATGCAGCAGACTGCTATCTCTTGCACAGTAGGGTATGTTCTTCTGGGTTAAATAGTTTAGACTATTTTCTCAGCAAATGTTAATGAATAGTTACTAGTCACTTGAAAGGCTGAGACAAGAGGATCACAAGTTTGAGTCCCACTTTTACAACTTAGTGAGACCCTATCTCAAAAAAAAAAAAAAATTGGTTGAGAATCTAGCTGAGTGGCAGTGTTCTTCAGTTAAGCCCTAAGGGGAAAGGCTCATTTGAACAATCTGTACTTTTTAAAATATGCTTTTTAGAATTTTTATTTTTAAAATATTGAGCATACAACCATTCATTAAATTTATATGTGAATCTGGACTCTCATTTAAACTCACTGTTCTGCATTTTTCTTGAATCAACATTTTTCAACTGCATTGAGGCTATTTCTCGCATTTACAGTGTTTTGATTCACACACTGCAAATTCTTTTAATCTGGGAACCTCTAGTTTGATTTAGAAAAATCAACTAAAGTAGCTTTAAGCAATAAAGAAAGTTAACTGATAGCAAAATTTATAATTTACCTAGGAATGTGGTCGAGTATTTTGTTTGAGAAATATTTCCCAATCTTTTTGGAGGCTCTCATGAACTGGATTGCACATAAATTCCCAATTCCAGAGATATATAATGAAATAATTGGCTCACATTTAGTTTATGAACAAAGTGCTTAGGATGAAGTTTGGCTTAGAATCCTATGCGACCAACTAGATACACTAGTCTTAACGTCTTGTTGTTTAAAACCAGTCCAGAGTAAAAAGAATGGAAAAAATATTGTCAAGGGAGCAGGTTAGTTGTCACAGGATTAGGTTTGTTAAAAAGAAGAAATTTGCCTCCCTTTTTACTTTATAACTTGTCATATATTTGCCCTTCTGCAAATGGGCAATACAGAAAGAATGACCTCATCAGATGCTAACCACTTATTTCTAAAATTTCCAGCCTCCGAGCTGGGCGTGGTGGCTTATGCCTGTCATCCCAGCACTCGGGAGGCAGAGACAGGAGGATTGCTGAGTTCGAGGCTTGCCTGGACTACATAGTGATCTCAGGGCCAGCCTGAACTACAAAGCGAGACCCTGTCTCAAAAAAAAAAAAAAAAATCCAGCCTCTGAGCCAATAAGCTGGTGCATTTCTGTTCATTACATATTACACAGTCTGTGGTATTCTGGTTAATAGCACAGGGGCAAAGATGTACATTTACATAGATTCACTTATAAGTAAATACTTAAACATTTAAATGTGTGTAGGCACTTTCACAATTTACTTATTTACATATGTTTAAGTTATTATTAATAATAATACTATAGAATGGTATATTCCTGATCTATTATGATATTTTGTATGTTATGGCAATGTGTAATGATTAAATCTGGTTAAGCATATATATTGCCTTAAATATTTAGTATTTATCTATGGTGAAAATATTCTAAATATTCCTGTTTTACTTTCTTAAAATATATGGTCTATATTATTACCTATAATATCCCTTCAATGCACATAAGAAATTCTTATTTTTATGTAACTCTAATTTAGTTCCCATTGACTGACCATTTCCCATTTCTACCTCACCCTTTTTTTTTTTTTTTTT
>PVIC010018936.1:0-31092 GCA_004025085.1 Thryonomys swinderianus
TCATATTCAAATTGGGTCCCGGATCACCTACAGTTGCTGGTCTGCCTGTCAGTCATCCAAGATGCGGCAAAGTCTTTACTAAAATGCTGAAGAGTTTCTGCTCAGGCCAAGTCGTCATATCACAGTGATCACATTCTTCTTGCCCCCAAGTAGGAGAGGAAACAGGATGGATCCAGATGAGTGGACAACATGTTGGAGGACTATTGAAAGAATAAATATACACATTTATATTTATCTATGTCCATAGTTTTTCTACTTCTATACATTTACATTTGTCACCATATTTAAATTAGTATCTGTATTTGTATTTATAAAGAAACAGCCAAAAATTCTCATGCAAAGTACAGTTATGAGTTTCCCAATACACTGTATAGCACGGTATATGTGAATGATGTGCACGTATAGTACAGGAAGGTTACATGTAACATGTGTACATGAAAGTGGTTTATATCTCTATGTAAGGACATTTTCTTGGCCTGTGCTTTACAAAACAGTATATTAGATACATTTGGTTTTTGTTTTTTTGTTTTTTGTGGGATTTTTTTTTTTTTTTTGCAGTATGGGGAATTGAATTCAGGCCTTTGTGCTTGCAAGGTAGGTGAATTTAAAAAAAATACTTTACCCAATAATAAAGAGAAAATTTTAAAGGCAACTAGAATTCTATAGTAAAAAACAGTGGATATCCAATTACTTTTGAGATAAATGCCATTTTCTAATAGTAGGACGTCTCACCTAACAGCAGATGGAGCCTGCCTTCCCATTTGTTCGGCTCTCCATCTGTGTTTTGGTAGGATTTGATCCTTTCCTTTATGGAAGACAGGTATCTTTTTGATAAATTTATTTCTGGTTAGTTAATAATGTTGGTCCCTATTGGCAAAGGAATAATCATCTCATTTTCATTTGTAGTTTCTTTTAGAAAATCTAGATAAAAGTGACTGACTGTTCAAAAGCACGTTTGTGTTGTGTCCGTCCAGTCACCAGTGTGGTTGCTCTCAGTGTGCCATGAACAGGCTCCACGGGGAGAGGTTTACCTGCTCTCACAGCCATTGTGCTGCCTGGATTGCTTAATCTTCATTTGTGTTGTATTTGTTACACTCTGAGTACTTCAGGCAGCTAAATTAGATAGAAATTAATATGCAGTCATAGAAGGACTGGGCTCTCAAGGAAATCAGCAAAACATAGAAATTTAATCATAATACTAATAACATCAGAACTATTGCTGGAGGCCTGGCCAGGGCTACCTGTCTTCCTAAGGGATAAACAGTACCTCGGAATTATTCTGTGATTAGCGCCACCTGGTTCAGGAAGCCCGGATGGGATGCAGATGCCCGTGTGCATGACCAGAACAGTTAGACCGAGCCTTCCCCAAGATGCCTTTGTTCCTTCCATATCTCCATGTTATATGATTCTTTCCTCTCATGGATCATATTAGCCAAATATCTACACCTGTGATTCAGTGAGTTGATTGCATTTGATCTAACTTCTTCCTTTGTGACTTCATTCTTCAAAATTGTAAATCCATAAATGGTACATTTAACATCTAATAGAATGGGAGTTATATTTTTTCTATATCATAAGGACAATATTAAATATAGATAACCATTTTTAGTATAATTTTAAAGTAGATTTAGTGTGACTCATTTAGAGTAATATTTGCTTTTGCTTTTTACTTAAAAGCATACTAAATTTCAGCTCCTCCTAGGTAATGACTATCAAATTTTATTGTATATTTTCTTGGGTCTGTGTGAGATAACAGTGTACATTTCTCTTTTAATAACTTGATTTTTCATAAATTGATAATTTTGCATGTGGAATCACCTTTGCTTGGACCATTTTGTATTATTTTGCAATATTGTTCTTTTTCATCATAGTACCACTTTAGTACTACTAAAGTACTACTTTATTTTAAATTATTTAAATATTTAGCACTACTTTATTTTAAATTTAATACATGGTTATAAGTAACACTTTTCTGTATTAGTCTATGTTTATGTTGTTTAAAAGATTTGGGGGGTTAGTATTTTTTTCAGCTTTTCCAAGATGAATAGTAACTTTCTATCATTTACTTTAGCCTGCAATAGTTTTCTCTGGTATTTAATGTAACTGTCCTTTGAAGAGTACATGGAGTCATCAATGAACCTGTCTAGTCCCAGTGACTTTTTCAAGGTAGATCTTTATTCATCACGGCAGGTCTTTCAAAAGTAACAAGTAGTATCGAATTTCTCATTGTTTCAATGTTCTCATTCATCAATGTTGATGCTTGTAGTTTATATTTTGCTATGAAAGAGCTCATTTTCTCTACATTTATAAAATTAGAAGAAATACATGCATGAAATTTTATGTTCTAGCACCTTATAATTCTTTTAATATTGTCTAGATGGTTTTCCTGACTTTATGTTAATTCGTAGTTGTGGATATATTTATACAATTTATCCTCAGTCAGATCCCTATAGAATTTACCTTAGCTTTATTTTATAAGTTTTTAACAAAAATACTTAATAAATCTAATAAATAATCTGACCTTTACTTCACAATTATGTCTTATTGATATTAAGGAAAATACCAATAAAATAAGGAGAACTATAATATAACTGATCAAGAGACACTGTACTGTTAAGCTGTCCATTCTTGTGTACCTCCATTTAACACAATCCTTTCAAAATTTTTGTAGACTATTTTTAAGAAAGGGATAAGACTATTCTAAAATTTATATGGTAGTTTATACAATTTAAAATAGTTAAATCAATTTTAAGAGAAAGGAATACTGAAGGACTTGTGCTACCTGAATTTAAAACAACAAAAATAGAGTAACAATGTGCTACTCATATCATATCAGGAAAACAATATAAAGAATATAGAAAGAAAAATGAGAATTAACTTGTATCATATATCGGTACAAATTCCCCAATGTTATGTGTGATTGTGAGATGTATATAAATTGTACCAATAAAGAATTCAATTAAGAAAAAGAATATAGAAAGAGACCTAGAGACTTGTAATTATTCGAGCTTGTACAAAACTGGCAAACAGCTGGATATCTACTTGACAAAGAATAAATCCAGAATTTTATCCTTCTGTGCACAGATAAAATGATTTGAGATGGATTATGTCACTAAATTTAAATTCCAGAACTTTAAATGTTTTCAAAGAAAAGATAGAAGACTATTTTTATAACCACAAAGGAAGCAAAGAGTTCTTGGACAAGCTATGATACACACAAAATGTAACATATACCTAAAAAAATGGATGTTATTAAAATTTATATTTTGGCTCATCAAAAGATTTTATTAAGGATGTTGATAAGTAGCTGGAGGTGGTGGTGCATCCCCGTAATCCTAGCACTCAGAAGGGTGAGACAGGTGGATCACTATGAGTTCCAGGCCAGCCTAGGCTACATAGTAAATTCAAGGCCAGCCTGAACTACATATTAAGATCTTGCCCCCAAAAACCCAAAATATCAATTATAAGTCACTGTTTAATAAAAAATATTCACCAGATATATATCTGATAAAGGACTTGTACATAGAAAATATATACAGTGTATTAAAATTGCACATAAATTATATATGTTATACATATATACACAAATGACAATAAACGTGCAACTTAAAAATAACCAAGATATATATGAATGGTCAATAAATGCATGACAAACATATAACATCATTAGTTATCAGACAAATTCAAGTTAGCACCACAATAAATTTTACTTTTATTTACTGCAATTGATAAGATTTAAAAAATTTGGTAATAAACTGTTACCAAATTGGAACTCCAAAATTTCTGATAGGATTACAAAATGGTATAACACTTTGATAAACACTTTGGTGTTATTTCATTAAATTATTTGTATGTTCATCCAGAAATCTAACTCCCAGATATTTACTCACTACAAATAAAAAGATACATTAATGCAAAATTTATAGTCAAATATAGGCCACTCACTATAGGAAAAATTTCAAATAACCCAGTGGCCATTAAAAGGTAAATCAATAAGCCAATCTTGGTTTATCTACTTACATGAATAATATTTCAATAGTGTTAAAAGAAGCAAAACTAATCTCTCTGATAGAAAATAGATAACTGTGGAGAAAAGTCACAAAATGAGGAGTAATGACAAGAAAAAGGCAGGAAGAAATATCATGGAGTGATGGAAATAGTTTAATTTGTGTGGTATTATGTGTATACAATTCAAAACAAATATCTCCTTTATTTATTGAGTTCTAATCATACCTCAGATTTAAATATCAGGGTATTGGGTGCTTTGCCAGGTAGGGGAATTAACTTTTTAACTCGTAAGTGTGGTGAGAAACCTTCAGCTAACAGGTTAGACACACATTTTCCATTGGCTGAAAGATAATTTCTGTGTTTACTTGAATCAAGAGGTTAAAGAATAATAGTCCTGTGCTTCTGAAACGTCAAGGTGAATCCCGAACCCTAGGACACAGGTTTAGACTGTTCATGTTTTTGAATAAGTTTCTGTCATGTTCCATGGCGTAGAAAGGGGGAGAATAGTAGCTATTTGTATTACTCATTGATTATTACACTAACACTACCCCAACATCTAGGATCTGAGAGCAGCATTCACTTATTGTTCCACAGTTTCTGGGGCAAGGTTTTCCTGTGTTTCCTGTTTTGCTCACAGGCTTAAATCAGGTATGAGGTGGGCTGTGGGGTCATTTGACGACGTAAGTAGGGAAGAATCTGCTTCTGAGCTACACCTGACTTTGGTCCAGGCACAGCTAAAGGGCATGCTCGGGGCTAAAGGCTACTCTCAGTTCTTTGCTGGGGAAAGAGAGGGAGGGAAAAGAAGGGGGCGTGGCGGGGAGCGAAGGGTGGGGGAGGGGAGAGGGAGGAACGTGTCACGCTTCTGTAAACAAAGAGAGGGCTCTGCGTCATCTTTGCCTTACTGCGTTCCTGAGAAGCAAGTCACAAAGTCCAGCTCGGATTTAAGAGAATGGCCTGAGTGCACAGGGGCTGAGAGGCACTGAAGCACGTCCAGATGGTGCCTGGAAGATGCACACGTCCAGGCTAGGAGACACTGACTATCTCTAGAGCAACTCTGTATTCTAACCTTCAGGATGCAGGAGATTTTTTTTTAACCTTGGTAACATTGAAAAATGTACATGATACCTTGGAGAAATATAACCATCTTTAAATATAGTCTCATAGTGTAAGTATACAACAGAAACATTGAGAGTGTAACAAAATAACTCCTTCAGTTAAAAATAATTAAATTTGCACTGCAATTTATTACATTCGAACACTAAAAATAATATAGTTTAACACAACTTTTTAAATTTAAATTGCTAAATGATGATTTTTTTCAGAATTATAAAGTATGTGGGGTATAGTTTGTGTGATATACAGATATAACTTGGTTGTATGGGTAATCAATTACTTATCAGCTTGATATTTCAATAAAAGAACTAATTTTAATTCACCAAAAGCAATTACTTGACCTTAAACTTGTAATTTCACTTTTTAGAAATGTAATAAATTTACCATTATTATTAAGCACTTAAAATCAAGGGACACAAAATACTTCAAAACCATTTCAGATGTAGGAGTAGCTATGTTTCTTTACATCAATATTTCGAAAGTGCCATTTGACTTTTGTTGAACACTAAACTACATGCGCAGAAAGAGGTAAAATATTTTTAGTAACATGTTTACTGATGAGACTTCTGGGTCATCCATAATCCTGGGATTAAGATCATTTGTAAGCAAACATTATCATTTATAGGAGTAATTTTAATAAAAGAATAATGCTGTCTTACTTTCCTTACTGATGGGACAAAATACTCAAGTTCTTTAACTCCTCAAGTTAAAACAGAAAAGGTAAATTTTAGTTGACAGATTCTGGATTTCAGCCTGTAGTGGGCTGGATCCAAAGCAAGACAACAGAGCAGAGAGACATACAGAGGAGAAATGGCTCATAATGTGCAGGGAGGAAGTTGAATGCTTCCTTCCTCTTTCCCTTTTTATTCCATCCAGACTACAAGCCTATTGGTTGGTGCCACCTACATCCAGAATAGAGCTTCCCTCTTTAAATCTGTCACTCAGACACACACAGAACTATTCTAAACCAATCTACTTGATTCAGTCACTATGGAAATACCCACCTATGCATGCGTGGGATTTTTTTCATTGAAATGTGCACCTTTTATGTATCTCTTGCCATTTTTTATCTCTTGCCTTGGCTCAGTGGTTAGCTGGAGATACAGTGATACTGTGGTTGTCCAATATGTTCCACTCCTTTAACAGCAAATTTTGATAAAATCTGTTTCACTTTGGTAACTTTGCTCCATAGTCAAACTGAAAACCTGAGTAGCTGAGAGTCACGCATTGCATCTTGCCTGTACACTAAGAGGCGATGCTTCAATCTAAATGCTGCTTTCCCAGACCAGATATAATGCTTGTGCTAGTGTGTTAATACCAATGGCAGTGTACTTTTTTTATGCTTTATTTACATAGTCATGAATCCAAAGACAGTTATATCAACAGTAAAGCTAAGAGGAAAACTGAGAATCACAATAGAGTTAAAGAAAGAAATCACTGCATATTCATTAAAGTCCTGAAAAAATGAATTTAAAAATGCAGTTTTGGGGCTCAGACCAAATTATTTGGTTTTCCTTTCCTTCTTATGGGAGAAAATTTGTTTAGGTCTAGAACTTTTTGGTGTTTAAACCCAAATTTGGAACAAATTGAGTTTGACAACTGAGGTGTTACTGTATTTCACACTTCTATACATTTTGCTACAGTATTTAAGTTTTCACTTTGATTATGGTTTAGAATTCTGTAATAAAACAGAAGATTCTCTTTCTAGTTCGTTCTATCAGCCCCCTTAGAACAGGAGTGGGAAGCTGGATATGGCATCTTATCTTAAGAACCACTGACTCTAAAAACATGACTTTACCAGAACTAAAGAGAGGGATTTATGTCCCTCATGCTAAACTAAAATTTTGAATCATAATTTGGGTGATTAAGGAGTTACCCATAGAATTTTCCACTGTGATGTAAGTTTGCTTTGGGTATTAGACTTGTTCTTTTTTTTTTTTTTTTAAGAAGCTAGCTTTAGATAATCTGGTGATAAGAAAATCTAGACCCTCTAAAACGATTGTCTCATTACAAACACACGCAAACTCACACACACATTTATTTGCAATCTGGGAGGCCCAAAGAAGTTATTACTGTCTAGTTTTGAAGACATTCATACCCTGGTTGGAAGAAAGGGTAGTTTTTGTAATACTGAGTGAACACAGACAATGTCCATCTGCCAGTGACTGCAGGAGGGGAACTTGGGGTCTCAGAACAGACCAGCTGGAATATTTAAAAGTCACTGAAGCCATTTTAAATGACATGGCTTCATTATGTAATGGTTTATTTCAACCTTAACTTTTGTAATCTTTGGCATTCATCATTTTGTTTTTTATGGTTTAAATATTTTTTTAAATTTTGACATTGTTTAATACTTATATCTTTATAAACTCCATTGCCTTTTTGTTGCTTAAAACTTATCTTTTACTCTTTAGTAAGCTTTCCAAATGTCATTTTATTTATCACAGGGAGACCTAAGACATTTTGTCTGCAAGTTGGTATCAAAAAGGTAAAGCCTACAAGATGAAAAGAAACAGGCAACACTAACCAGTATCATACCCCAACAGCACTATGAAAACTGTGCGGTGAAGAAACATTATTCTGATATTGGTGAAATTCGTGGTAAAAATACAAGTGAGATTTCTGAACATATGCTTTCCTTTCTTTTTCTTCACCTCTCCCCTCTCCATTTTTCCTTATTTTTCCTTTTTTCTCTTACTATCCTTCCTTCCTTCTCTCCCTTTTTCCTTCCTTCTTTCCTTCCTTATTTCCTTCCTTCCTTCCTTCCTTCCTTCCTTCCTTCCTTCCTTCCTTCCTTCCTTCCTTCCTTCTTTTTTTCTTTTCCTTTAGCTACCAGGCAAACCTTTGCTAACACTATATGGCCTTGGTATCTTGGGCATACTTCAAATGTTTTTTGTCTGGTCACTTGGTAAAAACTGAATGAATAGTCCAATTGCTAAAGAATATTTTTTAAAAAACTGATATTGAAAGCCCTTTAATAAAATTCTATGGTAAATTAAATACCCCTGGGTTTTCCAGGAAATGTCATAGAAGAGGTGCATATTATGGAGTTCTCTAAACGAGCCTATTTGTACCTTTTATCCTATTTGCACCTTTCATTTGTACTTGGTTTTGTCTTTGAGCTTCTCTCTTCCTGTGACTCATCCCTTCAAATGCTGGAGATGTTTTCCAAACTCACTTTACTCTTCTGATGTCTTTCGCTTCAGCAGAGCACCTCTTCTGTACCAGCATAGAAACAATTCTACTTCATGGTTGTAATGTTGTATTTTAATTTTATCTTTATTTGGCTTTTTCTCCTATCCTACACTTAAGTTACTTTAGAGCTATAATTCTATTCCACTCTTAAATACTCTCACAACATCTGTCATTACACATTATTTCTACTTATACCTTATTTGTTTACTTGATTAATGTCTGTGGGCCTCAGAACTAAACCTTATAGGCTAAAACACTCATGTTTTCTTTCCATTTTTCTCTAATGTTTATTAGAATACCTAATATGTAATTGAAAAAAATTCTGTATTTTCAAGTCCTAATAGGAGGTCTGCTGGAGGAATATATAATTAGTCAATATCTGGTGAAAATAAGATTTTAAATAAAGTCAAGCTTTTCAACTTACAGATTAAAAATTACAATACATTTTATACCTGTTATGATTTATGTCTAGATGACTGATTAAAGCTTCTTGCAGTCAGAAGTGGGGATTTTTCAGAGGTGGCTGGATCTAGAGTGTGTGATGCTGGAATTGATTCATTGTACAATGCTAGGACCAAGGGATCTAGTATTAAGGGTGTGAGTGCTACCAGCCCTAAGTAGCCTGGATAAAATATAAGGCATAGAAAGAGCTGTTGTTATCTGCTGTTGCTTTGCTACTTCTGCCCACCATGAACTGTTTCTCTTCTGTGATCTGTTGTGCCACCCTACCTTGAAGACAAGCTCATTCTGGACTGAAACTTCCATAACTGTTAAACTAAATTATCTTTTCCTCCCTTTACTTGTGGGTGTTGAGTATTTTGTCTCAGCAACCAGAAAGTAAGACAGAATTTTGTACCAGAGGAGTCATTGCTGTGACTGTGCCTGACCACATGGGTGAGAAGCCTTTGGCGCTGGTTTGTGGGAAGAGTTTGCAAAGGTTTGGAGATGCCGCCTGAAAAAGTGGAGCTAGAATATGTTAGGCTGTACTTTATGGGGGATTCTTGTCAGAGCTCAGAAGACCAGAATGCTGCTAGAAAAGTTGCTGATAAAGACCAGGCTCAGGAGATTTCTGCTGAGAAGAAGCACTGTGCTATTAGACTGCAGATGATGTGTATTATGGCTTGGCAGAAAATATCTCTGCGTTTTCCTCATGTTCTGAGACTTTGCCTGAGACTGAGTTAGGGGAGTGGACTAATTAATCTCGCAGACAAAATTTCAAGGAAATCTAATGTTGAGGCAGTGACTTGGTTACTGTTGGATTTTAGCCAGATTTATGTTCAGAATCAAGAGCACAAAACCCAGCAGAAGGAGTTAATAGATTGTGAACTTTTCCAGAAAAGAAGCTCCAGCAGGAAGGCAGCATGCAAAGATGAAACAAAGAGAATTTTTGTTGTCGTTGTTGAAAAGACTAGCAAGAAAAAGCCACATAGTTTAGAAGAAGACAACAAAAAAATGGCCTGAAGACATCACAACAACCAGCAGAATTTCAGCCTTTGCAGTCTCAGGGTTGCAACGGTGAAGACTTTGCTCTGAAAGCCCCAGATCACCATGTTCTAGAATGGTGGAGCCTAGAGCCTTTGTTCCTCAGGATTGGGTTCAGAGTGCCCAGTGATTCAAGCCCTCAATCCCTACAGTGAAGAGAGAAGGCAGCCTGGTTACTGCCCCAGTTGGTGCCAGATTTTGAAGTGATCCACACGGTGCTAGCTTCAGGTATGTGCAAAAAGCAAGAATTGTGGAGTCAGAAGGCTTCCACTCAGGTTTTAGACGAAAGGCTGGGAAGCCAGGCAGTGTGCCTGTGAGGGGACTCTGTGTGAAGTTGTGAGTGCGAGGCCAAAGGTGAAGCAGAGACCCGAGAAAGTTAGAGAAGCCAGGAATGTAGACTGTACAAAAAGAGTTGCAAGGAGTGAGCAAAACCAGTCAAAGAATAAATCAGAAGAAGTACAACTGCCAGGAGAACAGTAGGGGTGGAGCCACCACACAGTTTGGGGTTCACATCTTGCCACAGATTGCCTCAGATGTTGCACGTGAAACTACAGGACTTATGTTTGCCCTGTTGGATTTTTGGACTTGTCTTGGTTCTATTCCTTTGTATCACTCTGTTTGTACGTTTTGAGATGATAATGTCTGTCTTGTGCCTTTGGAGGTTGGAAGAGTTTAATTTTTTTTCATTTTTTCGGGGGGTTGCAGCTAAAAGTTTGCTTTAAATCTCAGGAGAGATTTTGGATTCAGACTTCTCAGCAACGGTGAAACTGTTAGGACTTCAAGAACTCTTGGAGATGGACTAAATGGCTTTAGTATAATGGGATACACACAAGTATTTGGGGGCCAAAGGTGCAATGTTATGGAATGTCATGTCTATGTCTAGATGCCTCCCAAAACTTCTTGGAGTGAAAGGTAGGGATTTTCAGAAGTGGTTGGATCTAGAGTGTGTAATGCTGGAATTTTCACGTTTGGTGCAGGGCTTGGATTATGCGCAATAGGATTAAGGTTGTAAGGGCTACCAGGCCTATGTACCCTGGATAATATACAAGAGATAGAAAGAACTGTGGATCTCTTTTGTTGCTTTGCTAACTTCTGCCCACCATGAACTGGTTCTCCCCTGTGATGAACCCTCTACAAACTGTGAACTAAATAAAATTTCCCTCTCTTTACTTGTGGGTGTTTGGTATTGGTCTCAGCAACAAGAAAAGTGAAAAAAAAACCCACTATCAATGATAAACACTGATAAAATTGAATGGATGGCAAAGAATGGATATATGTTAAAGGATTTTGAACATGACAGGAATTATAAATAATGCTAGGAAGTGGGCTGTGGCCATTGAGATACTGGAATGGATATTTATCAACCTGTCTCTTGGAAAAAGTTTTTGAGTGAAAGAATTTACTCTCTCTGCATATCCAGAGTGGGTTCCTTTCTCTGCTGACAATGAAAGAGGGGCAATTTTAAACAATGATTAATGGAGTGGGTATAAATAGACTAAATCTCATATTTCTAAAGATACTTCGTGGTCATCTAGTTACCACCAACTTGGCAGCTTAAAGCAACAAGCGTTTTCTTTTCCTGCAAAGTTAGAGACCAGAAGTTCGAAATGAGGTGTTGATAGTGCTGCGCTCCATCTGAAGGTTCTAGGGATGAGTCCCCTCCACACCCCTCTGCTTTCTGTTGGTTACCGGATTCCATGGCTTGTACCCTCTTCATTCCAGTCTCTTCAGCCATCTTTACAAAAGCTTCTCCTCTTTCTTCTCTGTGTGTCACAAGCGCTTTGGCCACTGAAGTGAGGCCTCCATATATAATTCAAGGTGTTGTCTAGATGACAACCAATTTAACTTAATTACAGTTGCAAAGTCTTTTTAATCAAATAAGTAATATGGAAACTTTCTGCCAATTAGGATGCAGACCTATCTTTCAAAGTGCCAGTATTTAGTTGCCTACAACAGTCTGTTTACATCCAGATGAGGAAAACATGACTTTGTGTAGATTGGCTGTTTCAATAAAAAGTAAAAGTAACAAAAATTAAGACTAAATACAAGTTTTAACAAAATTTCCTGATCTTACAGAAATATAAAAGTGTTTATAAGCTCTGCAGTGATTGTAGAGGTATTAGCCACCCACCCAATATATTCTCACAATATATCATCGTCATTTCATTTGTCAGCAATTTTATTGCATTGCCTGATATGTAATAATAATTCAATTAAGATATCATTATTATTATTATTATTATTATTATTATTATTATTATTGTGGCAGTACATACCCCTTGATATGTCTGCTTGTGGGCCTGGAAACACCTCATGGGCTGTGAATACAGGAACAGGGTTGCTCCAGAGGTAGGGAGACTATGAGTTCTTCCAGTCTTTCTGTGTATTGCAGGAAGAGAATTCCTTTCTTACAAATCTCAGCACATCTCTGCCCAGGGACCAAGATAGGTAACCCGAGTTTGCAAATTGAGAGCATGAGTCTCTGGGAACGGACAGGAGCTCTGCTGAGATGGAGAGAGAATAACGGGAAGTGGAAGAATATTTTAAAAAAGCACTGCCTTTTCCCTGAGTTGAATAAAAGGTCTCATGACTAGGTGAACAATAGACTTTACTTCTAATCCTTTGTTTATAAAATTTGGTGTCTATTGCTTAATACGAAGTTTGGAAAACATAGACTCTGATTTCAATGTCAGATTTGAAGTAGTGTTCTGGCTTTACCTGAGAATCTAAATGAGTTTAGGAATTATAATAATAAAACGCTTCATCTTCTACATCATTTTATTTTGTCAGGAGCACTATGCTTATTTCTGATTTCAGTTTCAGCAGATGAGCCATTGCTTGTGACTTTCCTTACAAGCAAAACCCATCTTGTGGTCTACTGCTTCCGCTATGTCCATTTTCATTTCTGTCTTTGGCCACGTTGCTCTTACTTGACACATGTTACTGACTAGCTGCATTCTCCTTCCTTTTCTTCCCCACACAGGAAGGACAGTGACGGCGGGGAGGGACTCCTCAGACCAGTGCCCCGGGCCAGAGCAGTCCAGCAGCGGAGAGGGACACTAGCCGGGGGCTTGGAGCAGAAGAAGGAGTCTAGCTAATTCAGTAGCAGGAGGTTTTGTGTATGGGTTTTTGGTCACACACGAACAATAGGAAATCTTTCAAACTCCTCAGTACAGTGTCAGGTGGCTTCAGACCCTGGCTTCAGAGTCATTCAGAAATGCTGAATTCATTTACATGTAGCCTGAAAAGGACGTGAGCAAGAAACTCAGCCTTCCGACGACGCTGGTACTGTCATTAAAGCGGGAAACAGCCTTTGCCAAGTCATTTGACTTCTCCGGGGCTCCCCACCCGCTGGGCAGCGGCAGGTGCTACCTCTCCTTGGAATTGCCTGACCTCTTTGACAGGCCAACTTTTCCTCTGCAGCCTCGCTCAGCTCCGTATCACGCTCCGAAACCTGCCCTGACTTCCCCCCACCCACGCGCGAGCTCAGTGGGTGTGACTTCCTCCGAGCCCTGTGAAGATGTGACTGTCGTTCTCCTACTCTGCCGCTACCCCTGCCCCTTGCTTTGCAGACTGAGCTCCCAGAAGACGAGGACAGGATTTCCTCTTTGTTTTGAAGCTTTAGTGACTGGCGCGCGGTTTGACATGTCCGACACACTCACTTGATATATGTTTGTGGGACTTGCTGAATAAAATTAATGTCATTGTATTACTTTATATGTCAAAAGAAGGAGCTAGGCAAGCTTGGTGGCTTTTAATCTTTTAAGAAAGAAAGATCCAAGTTTTTTTTTTTTTTCCTATCAGTTAAAAATTGAAGCAAAGGACCAATACGTTATGGAGAAAGTATTTTATGTAAAGAGTGGGATTCAGACACCTGTCTACTTGACAGTCCCTCTTAGCACCTGGGTGTAGGGGCTGGAGCAACGCATTTAAAAGAATGGGGCCCAGAATCAGGCCTGGAACTTGCCCTACAGCCCCCAAACTGTCAGTCTGGGCAATTTACACTCTCACATAGCTGCATTTTAAAACTATGAATATTTTTGATGGAATTTTTCCTAAACTGCAAGAGTATTGACAAAATTCCTCTCAAAAGCCAGACTCTATTCCCATCTGGCACATAACCAGCTCTTCCCTTAATGACGCAGGTCTTCATTAGAAACATCGTGTTGACTCTTCCGTGGCTCCGAATTCACAGAGGTATAGTTATGACATGTTTATTTCCCGGGATCTTTCTTGTCTGTCAGCCATCATTTCTCCTGCTGTCATTTTTTACTGACCTAATAGCTCCCTTAGCTCATCTCTTCTTCTCAAAATCCCTGTACCCCAAATTCTCCTCTAATACACTGTGAAGGAAAAAACAGACAACATTTGTTTTGTGGTATGTATTCGCAAAAGAACAAGTAAGATGTGAGGAAAACAGAGCTTTTGTGTTAGTACTTGATGAAGGTCTTGAGAGTTACTTGAGATATTGAGTTGGTTGGGATAATTTTCTGGCTATAAATTATATATATACATACATACACACACATACATATCCTTGGTATAATCTGGGAATGACTGCATGAATTTGCCTCAACTGACTTATACACATTTAAGTCAATTCATGAATATTTGCCTATGAGCCCCTAAGGTATGTTTACTTATAAGTTATACAGAAATGCTCTCATGCTAATATGCTATGTACCCTATAGTATATATACAAAACTTGAAACTTATAAAAGCCGAGTGCTATTTGTAATATTTTCTGCTCATATTCCCTGGAGATTCGCACACAATCACACTTGTAAACTACTTGTAAACTGCTGATTTAGACATCTATTTCAGGATATTAACTTGGCTGTTACCTAGGCAAATAATGTTTCTGTCAAAGCAGAAACTAATTTAGTTGCTTTTTCAAAACATTAAATCAAATTTATTTATCTCCAGGGTTAAATGAATAGTCTGAAGTGCTATAGGTGTACAATAAATGGTAAAACTGTTCAATGAAAAATGTTGAAGTATCCATAATGATACTTCATAAACTTTTAATTATTCCTTCTTATATGTCAGATCTCTTACACAATCTCTTCACCTGTGATCACATCACCATTTGTATATCGATAGGAGTGGTTGTGGAACACACAGGAACATGAGCTATGGGCTTTGTGCAAGCTTGCCTGGAAGGCTGGTCCCCAGGCAGGAGCCTACACAAATCCATTCCTGTAGTAGCAGACATGGTTCAGTGTGGTTGATACGGAACATTCAGTGCTATCTGGGATCTCAGGTGAAACACTGGTGTTAGCGCCACCGAAATAATACCTTCTGTCTAGGCAGATAATGGTATTATGGTACTAGATGATGTAGAGAGAGAGGGAAACCAGTAGAGACATGTTTGGATTGAATCTCAAGGGATAGCTGCGCGTGTGGCCCTTTATTTGTACTTGACAAACCTACTTTAGGATCTCATAAGCACCGACAACAAGCCTGTCCTCCAGACACACACTGCCTGGCCTACCGGGTTAGCTATCTCGCAGGCTTTACTGTCCGCCATTATTTACCTGATGAACTCAAGGGCTGCCTCCCACATCGCAGGATCATTCCTGGTCTCCTCGACCTTTCAAATTCCAATGTGCTGCATCCAAAGCCTCTTAGACATTAAGGCAGATCAACTTCTACAAGCAAGACTTGGTTAATACATCCTGCCCGCCATATTCTGAACGTTTGTGCTCTCCCAAACTCATACGTTGAACTCTAATCCTCCAGATGACGTAAGTAGAAAAGGGGGCCTGGGAGGGTAATTAAGTCTCACAAGACAGAGAACAGAGGAAAAAAGTAAGGTCTCTTGTGTCTTTTTATAAGGGAACGAGTCTCCTGGTTTAATTACCTCTCAAAGACTCTGCCTCCTACTCCTAATTCACTATCTTGGGGTTTGGGGTTTCAATTTAGGGATTTTTAGAGACCATGACACTGAAAAAATTGAAGTGTGATCTGTGGACAGCTCCGCGGGAACCAAAGTTGATCCCCCAGACCCAGGTACATGCAGCAAGGATGGGGAAAGAGGGGGTTTGGGGAACTCTCCCGTGACAGGCAGGTCTGTGGCATCAGGACCACCACAACGTTTTTAGGGGACCTGTTTGCCCAAGAAGCTGAACAAGTTTGAACTCAGACAAGTCAGAACTCTCTCACCAGCAGTATAAACTTCGCATCTCACTCATAGAATTAACCTAAGAATACATCGATACAGTTGGACAAAGCGCATCGCATGATGGACTCTGTTTTAGGGTTCCCTTGTGGTACAGTCATATAGCACTACTCAGTGTTACCGGTCAAAATGCAGTACCAGCAAGGATTCGTCTATCAAAAAGGTGGATTTTCTGTATAATTTCTTCCATTTTGTTTTCATTATTTAGACCCCTTTCTTGCCCTAGAGTCGACAAATACATTTGTTGCTACTCTCTCCAACTGAATTCTGAATTTCTTTCACAATGAAAGAACATCTTAGTTAGATATATCGTTAAAGGAAGTTTTACTTACAAATGGCTTCACCCTAGTCATTTGTCAACATCATCAGACTGAGTTACAATCAAACTGTCTCACTTATACATGAAAAGTCGATCAGCTTTTAACTTCCGGCCACCAGTTTTCTCCCCACAGCTGCTGGCACTGGCCGAGGAGGGCACGGAGTTTGCAAGGCGCCAGGCTGAGCCCAGAAGCCCAGGCCTCCTCGGGTCCACTGCCAGCCAGGCCTGGCCCAGCATTTCTACAGTGGACCCAAGCAAGTGCAGCTGGTTCTACCTGATCAGGATCCTGTTTGACGGGAAACGGTGAACTTAAAAAAAAAAAAAAAAAAAGAGGTTAAGAGATTTAAAGCTTAATCAGGGCCAAGTTTGTTTTCGAAGCACAGTGGCAAAGTCAGATACTGTAGTAGTGCTTTTTCGTTTCTCCTCAGCGACCTTAAAAGGTCCTCAGCGTCCTCTGGGAGTTCGCAGAGCTTCCTTCGGTTTTGGGGGCAGCATCTGGAGCGGGCCTCTGGCAGCTTCGGGCAGGGCGGGGTGGTGGGCGGCGGGGCACACAGCGCTGGGCTGCGAGCGCCGCTGCCAGCCGTCGGCCGTGGCCTCCTGACCCAGTCGGCCCCGGGGGCGGGGAGCGCGCGGCCAGACCCCGTCCCGCCGCCCCGGCCTCGGCCGGCGGCCAAGAGTTCGAGCCTCCCCGTCCGGATGTGATGAAAAGGAGCCGCCGAGGAGGGAGAAGCGTGCGAGGAGGGCGGCGGCCGGACGGGAGAGTTCGCGGGGTCACCGCCGGGAGAGGGGCGGCCGGAGCGCGCCGGCCGCGAGGGGCGGAGTGCGGCGGGCGGGACGAGGGCCCGGCGGTGCGGGCGGAGCGCGGCCGCGGAGGTAGGTGGCGGGCCCCCGCCCGCCCGGCCGGTCCCTCCCACCCGTCGCCCCGCTGTCCCGCGCCCCGGCCGCCCGTCTCCTCGCAGTCTCGAGCCGAACTTCCCGGGGTGGGGTCGGCGGGAGCGGGCGGAGGCCGGGCGGCGCGGCGTGCGCGCCCTCAGAGCGCCGTCCCGCTCCGCGCAGCACAGCAGCGGCGCCCCCGCCCGCGCCCACCCGGCGGCGCTGCGCGGCGGGGCCCATGTCCGGCGCGGCCGAAGCCCCGGCTCCCGGGCCCGCGGGGCCCCAGCGCGCGGCCCAGGGTGAGTGCGCGCTCGCGGGGGCGGCGCGGGGTCCCGGCGCGGACGGGCCAGGCGGGCGGGCGGGCGGGCGGTGCGCGGGCCCGGGCTCCCTCCTCGGCGGCGGCGGGAACTTTCGCGCAGTTCGCGCGACTCCACAAGTTCGCCCGGATCCCGCCTGGTCGGCAGCCGGAGCGGAGGGCGGGCTCGCGGGCCCCGCGCTCCCCCCGTCCGGCGGCGGAGGCGCGGGGCCCCGGGGAGGCTCTCCGTTGGGCATGTGCGCTCCCGGGCCTCGCGTGGGCTCGGGCACCTCTGGCCGCCCCTGGGTCCCCTCGGGGCCGGGTCCTCCGCGGTCCTGCCCTGCTGCCGCTCGGAACAAGTTCGCTCTCTCCTTTTCCTGCTTGATTCTCAGGGCTCCTCTGCCTCCGGGCTGCTAAGCCAGGTTTCTGGGACCGGTGACTTTGGATGGCTTGTGCGTCTGTTTTCAATAACTGTTTTGTTTTGAAATAAACATGTTTTAAAGAACTGCTTTTCCAGAATGAATTAATTATTTTATGTTCTTCCAAAGGGAAAATATTCCTGTACTGAGGAACTTCCACAACAAGCTTTTGACAGAGTTAGTGTCTTTTGAGGCGATATACATTTGGTAACAAGCGAAGATCATACACCCCTCCTTTCCTAGTCCTGTAAGGATGGTTCTGAGCTTAAGCATTCTGACGCTGATATGCATTAAATAATTTTCCAGGCCTCAAATATACCACCATATGCACTTGATTTTAGGCATATCTGATAGCACCCCCCTCCCCCATAATAATGTAATGAATTACTTGGGATTTTTTAAAGGCAAAACATGGAAAAGAAATGAAGTTAATGTTCAAACCCCAGTAGATAAAAGCAGAAAATATCCATGGTTAAATTAAAATGTTCTGGCATCCAGGACTGTTAAATTGAATTACGTTTATCATTTTCTTTGAAAGAATGACTCATTTTTTTTCCTGAACAGAGAAAATAAAAATGATTAGCTGCAGAAAAGCAGAGAACTAGAATGATAAACACATGTTTTCCCAGAAGCAGCCTGTGTCCTACACGTTGCGTTGTCAACACAGTCATTTTCCTGTCATGAGGCCTCGGTAGTCAATGGACTCACCTACCGGAGCTCTTAATCACTCTTGATAAACAGTGCTTATGTCAGAATTAGCATCAGACGCCCAAGGAAAACAGTTTGATTTGAAATGGTTAATATGTACACTATCCAACTGAAATGACCATGCATTTTTGAAATCAGTGGGAAGAACTTGCGCTAGTACTTATGCACCTGTGCCATGCTGAGTCTTCTGGAATCACATGATCTGACTCTTAAGAACCAGGGCATCAGCAAGGACCTGCAGGAGAAGCTTCCTGCTTCCAGCACTCGCCTTCTCAGTGTGGAAACTCTTGGACTGTGTCGTTCCTGGAAATGTGCTATAACAGTAGTTGAACTTGGACTCAAAACCTTCTTCAAAAAAGCGATCAATTGAATTATAGGTCTAATGTACAATTCATTGTTTTGTTTTATTTTTTAAAAATCTCCATATCTTGTTAAAATACTGTTTCAAGATGGTAGATTTAATGCGGTGTAATTAAAGGGAAAAAGTAGTGAGAAGGTTCAGGGTGTATTTTCCCAGAAACAGGTTGATTTTGTTGGTAAAAACATTTGTGAAGATGCTTTGCTTGAAAGCCATTTTACCTGTATGCTCCTCTCTTAGATCCTCTGCTTTTGGATTCTTTAGCATCTTTTCTGATGAACAGTTTAATGATGCTGTTGTAGAAAGTCACTGCTTAGTTAATTGAAATGTGATTTTAAAACCCTATGAAGTCATGGAGAAAAACAATGTTTTAGGAAACTTAAAAGAAGATATTTCACAAAGGAAGTTATGAAAACTACAAAGTCAAACATATGTATAGTGAATACAAAGATATGTAACCTGTACATATTTTAGTATACTACACTGAACTATCCCCACTTTAAAGCAGGACATGGGACTTGAACATTGAAAATGATTTTAGGACTCTTCTAACTTGAATTCTCCATCAAATATGGGATTCCATCTGTATTGATTTAGGTGTTATTTAGGCACTTACAGTCTACATTTCAGCTTTGAGATTTGGATTAGCATTGAAGTTTTCCTTGCAAAGAGTATAGTTCTGATTTCTCAAGCTTGACTTTTTTATTACAGTTCTGCAAGTTTTAGCATGCAGAATATGAGATATCTTATATGTTCTGGAAATTGTTGTAGAGCAAAAACATAAACTCGTATGGATTAGACTGTAAGAGGGATCCAGGCAGATGTTAGAAAGGCATGTTGGGATGTCAGGGGACTGAGGAACTCATAGGGCAAAGGCTGTAGCTAATCACTGTGAGGTGGATTATCTTCAGATATTTCAAAGTACACTGGCAATCTGGGATTTTTATGTATCATCTCCCCATTTTTAAGGGATGGCAAAAAGTTAAGTATAACTTGTCCAGGCTAAACTAAACAGGAATGTCTCCTGGCTAGATATGACGTTTGAACATTTGATTTGTTATCTCTGTTTTTGAAAATAGAAAATAAACGTATAATTTAAAACAATTTTGCTATTTATGACTAACTGCTGAAATACCGGGTTATATCCTTGTGTGAATTCCTCCTCAAATGCCTTGAGTAGGGAAGGAGAAATTGGGGAAAGACAGTTTATAATTTAAGAGAGACTAGGATCTTTTGATTTGTGATTCCTCCAATTGTTTCTTTTAATTGAGCATTTTAAAATTTACTGTGTCTTCCAGCAGTACGGAAAATCTAAGTATTTGTTCTTTGATGTAATAGTTTCTAGAATACATATGTTTGAAAGCTTCCTAATTAAGTGGTTCATTCATAAGTTTGTGACACATAACTAGAGGGCTCTTTAGAAATAAGCCAACCTGTTCATATTTTAGATAAGGGAAGGGACATCCAATGAATTTAAGGGACTTGGCCAAAGACACACAATCAGTAGCAAGAAATCAGGCAAAAGCACAAATTATACTGTATATGTCATCGTGATAAATGTGGTTGTAGCAGAGAATCAATACAGGTTTTTCATAGGCGGTAGATGCATTGAAGTTAATAGGCTTTAGATATTGTGAATCACTTGAGCCTATTTCTGACCCAGCCCCCATCCCACTGCATTTGCCAAGATGTAGACAGTTGGACTCTGAGTGCGGGAATATACTTTAATGTGATAATGTGTGATTTAATGCACTCCTCTCTCTTGGGAGAGTCCTCTGAGACTATTAGGCGGACTTTTCATAGCAGGATGCAAAATGCCAGTGAAGTTAATTAAAAATAATCTAAAATAGAAGCCAGGGAGAGGGAGGCTCTTCAAGTTGAAATTACATAAGAGGAGCTTTGACTTAGAAGCTTAGCTGGGTTGTCAGGAGTTTACAGGGGCTAATCAGATTTCCTTTTGGGGAAACATGTTTATTTTAATTTATGCATACAGTCAGAATCTGTGTTCTACTTTTCTCATGTCGTTTTTGCCTTTTTAGGGATCGCATTTCTCAGGATTGGTCATCTTTTGGCAGCTTCTGTCCCTGGTTCTCAACTGGGAATGACTCTGCCACCCGGGAGACAGTTGGCTGTGTCTGGAGACGCGCTCGGCCACCCTAGCGGGGGACAGGAAGTGTGCTATAGCCTCGCGTGACAGAGGCCAGGGACACTGTTGAGCATCTTACAGTGCACAGGTCTGCCACGCGTCTGGTCCACACTGTCAAGGGAGCTGAGGTGGCCGACGCCTGCTTTCCTTCTCTCCCTGAGAAGCCGGTGATAGTTCTTACTTCACTACGGACCTGTAGAATCCCAGCCTTTAGGTATAAGACCAAAAAAGTTCTCAAAGTTTTCTTCAATTCTGGTTGAGAACCACTAATTATGCGGCTTTTTAATCTGTGTAAAATGACATGTTAAATTAAGACTTCAAAGGAAAGAACATCTTTAAAAATATTTTGGAGCTGAAGTCTTCAAAAAGTTCTAAAACAAAGCATGTGATAGTAAACAAATGAGATTTTAGTTCTGTCTTTCACCACCTGAGCAGATGCTCTTGTTCTGGTCCCTACACTCCTCTTTGGAGAACTCAGGAAAGACACAGCAGAGAAAACAGGCTCAATTTTTGCACGAGTTGTATTCATTTGTAAATTGGACTTTTGGAAGATAAATCCTATTTTCTTACAAACACAGTAGTAAATTATATTTAGTTCTATAATAAATCTCAAAAGAATGTGGGAAGTAAATTTTACAAAGTTTTTTATTCTTACAATGATAAATCCCAGAGAGCATACTATTGCAATACTGGCAGCCACATATAAATAGCCAAGAACAAAGTTAAACTGTATGGAAGTTGGTTTAACTGATTGAGGAAGGTCAGGCTTATTTAGCAAAAGAGAGGAGGACTCATGTGGATCTGGAGCCATTTTCAAGCACTTTAATGCTTACAGACTTAATTTTTTTTTTATGTGGATAGGAACTAATGTTCATTTTATGAGTTTAATTCTAGCTGTGTCAGGCTTTACATTCATTTTCTGTTTGCTTACAGAAAGCATCAGACAAACAAGGGAAGCATGAAACCAGGAGAAAACCCAAGAAAGGATGGGGTACACAAGGGAGAGATCTGGGAATAAGGAAAGAGAGAAGGAGGGAAGGAGGGAGGAGAGGCAAGGGGAAAGAGTTAGAGAAAGCACATCTGTAACTTTAAGAAGCATCTGAAGAAGCTGAGCTGAGGACTGTGCACAAGTCTTCTAAATTGCGCAGTGTGAGTTGAGTACAGGGCTGGCGTAGGTAGCCCAGAGAGGCACAAAGAAAGCTCTGTGATGACAGAGCTGGAGAGAGAAAAGCATGTCTACCAGGGGGTTCAGAAAAACCTCAGAGAAAAGTTTTACCCTGCGTTGGACCAGGAGGCCTGATCATAGGACTCAGTTCTATGCAGATGGGCCATAGAAAGCAAGGCATGGGGACTGTGGCCACAGAGTTCTGGGAGGGCGTAGGGGGAGCAGAGAATGAGGGAGAGAGAGGGTAAGGTCGGTTTGGGCAGCCTCCCAGTTCTCACGCTGAAAACATCTGTGTGTCAACAAGAATATTTTTCTTGTTGACAGTGATGGGCCTCGAAGGTTCTTTGGCAGGAGAGCAAATTGGGGTTTTTGGGAGACAGACTCGGTGTGTTCCCCATTCAAGGGATGATGGTGGAGGAAGGAGTAAGTGTGGGGGCAGCAGTTACCCAGGCAGTTCTTCCAGTGGGCTGACGAAAGAATAAAGGGCCCAGGGGGCACCAGCCAGAGGACAATGATGACACCACGACAGACCTCCCTCGAGCTTCAGAAGGCCCTGGGGACATTGATTTTTACTTGTCATTGAATCTCTTGAAATCGAGCACATCACTCACTGAACTGATAGGGCTGGTTGAAATTTTTTTTTTTTTTTTTGAGACAGGGTCTCGCTTTGTAGTCCAGTCTGGCCCTGAGCTCACTGTAGCCCAGGCAAGCTTCGAACTCAGCAATCCTCCTGCCTCTGCCTCCCGAGTGCTGGGATGACAGGCGTGAGCCACCACGCCCGGCACTGTGGTATGTGGTACTGATTGCTGGTGGGCGTGAGTCACCACACTCATTGTATGTGGTTACCAGGATTGAAGTCAGGGCCTTGCGCTTGCGAGGCAGGTGCCAGAGCCGCTGAGCTAAATCCCCGGCCCGGCTGGTTGAAATTTTTAACATGGGAGATGGTAAGGTGGTAAACATGTAAAGTGGAAACCAAGTAGGAGCTGCTGAGTCTTTTGGTTTAGTAGATTTCAGGGAGCTTGTCTGTAGGCATGGCAGCCAGTAGGCAGCGGGAGGTGCAGTTTTATAGCTGGGACAGTGATGAGGTTCAGGTCAAGCTCATCTACCAAAAACTCACTTGCTGGATGGACACAGCATTGTGGGAGGAGTAAAGGCCACATCTGGGGAAATGGCTGCACTTTAGGATGAGTACCAAAAGGAAACAAAAAAGGGGAAATGTTCACAGTGGTTTCTCATACAAGTGTTGGGTATTTGGGGTTAGGAAAGATAAAAAGTTGCTATTGTTGAAGGAGAAACAAAGCATACTGAAGATTTCTCTCAGCCTGGTGGACTGAACATACTCACCGCCTTAGAAAATGATGGAATAGCGGAAGATCAAAGATGGCAGGAGATTGGGAGCAGTAGTAGGGCAGTGAGGTGGGCATTTATACATGTAAAGTTCTGAGTTAGAGAATTCTCACCAGTATTAGGAAAGTTGGGACTGTTTCCTCTTGGGACAAAGGCAAAAGAAAAGGATCGGTGATAGTTAAGAGAAAATTTGATATAAAAGAGAAAGAGACTATTTGAAGGCCTTGGTCTTCTCCATAAAATATATGGTGACATTTGCTGAGAGCAAGGGTAGTGAGAATGAGTACAGAAATTTGAGATGTGTGGAAAAGATTTGGAAAAGTGAAGAGGGAGTCAAGGGAGAGTCAATCTGTGGCAAACAAAAGCTGCTCAGTAATACTGAGGGCTTAACTGAGAATGAATGGCATGAACTCTACTGGACAAAGATCAGCATGGGTGATTGCCTTTCTCAGAGAGAGGCATGTGGGAGCCTGGGAACAAAAACAGAGGATGGATTTTGATCTCAGCGTAGGCTTAGGGGCTGGCAGGGTGGAGGCAAAGGCAAGACAAGGGATAAGTATCATACAAGTCGGGGGAAAACCAGATCACTGTGTAGTCAGTGATCTGGTTTCCAAGCTGGGTAAAGGAGCCAGAGAGACTAAAAGTGCAATTGGCAGGCTAAGACTTCTGGTAAGCAGAGGTTGTGCTTGAGCGGTTTGTTTGATCAATTTGTGTACAAAGATTTAATATATGTGATCAAATGAGCTTCACAGGGCTACAAAGGAAGCTGTGGAATTTTGGGGTGTGTATGGGCTTTTCCTGTTACTTTGAACCTTATTTCCTGGATCAGATTCAGGTGATTTTATGGAAAGTAGGCCAAATAACAGAGTGTGATTATTTCACTAGCCGTATATTTTTATAGCAATAAAACTTAGGAAAAAAATGAGGAAATATGAATTGTCTAAACACCTAAAGTTATGCCTTTTGCAAGTGGAAACTTATTTAGAAGAGTAACAAACAAAAGAGTAGTAATGAGATAATGTCAGAAATCTTTATGAAGGCAGAAAATAAACCAAGTGATTTATGTTTTTACTCCTTAAAGTCTTTATTCAGTTGTTATTGTAAGAAAATTGATGCTGGACTGTCTAGATTTTATATTTGGGATCACTTTAAGTGTCGGTGATTCATTGGAACAGACTGAAAATGCTTCAGTTCTTCTCGGTCAGGGCTGTGCATACGAACCAGTGTTTTCCCTGAAATTCTCCCCTTTCTTCATCTCCCTCTGTCTCTCTCTGTCTTGCCAGTAGCAATTTTCTGAGGTGGGTTAAACTTAATATCATCTTTTCATATGAGCACACGTGTCCTCCAGGAGGAAATCTTTAGAACTTTATATTTTTGAAACTGAGTTATGAGTTATAGTTTATACATGGTAGTTAGAGTCACTTAGGCTTCACTAAGTAGGAACCATGAAAAAGAGTTATTTTAACAAGAATTTAATTCTGTTTGTGGTTTCTTCTTGCAATCTACTTCTGTTTTCAGATTCACAGTCATGTGGTCTAAAGAAAGATGATTCATGTGAATGTACTTTGCTGCCCAAGTTTTTAGTTAGTCCCAGAAATACAGTCTGAAATAAATTTTTTTTTATGCTAGGACATATTTTTCGCTATTTTGATACTTGGAAGAGGAAAGTTTGTCCATAAATATGATAAATATCTTAATCTTATGAAGATAAGAATGTATAATACTGAGCTGTGACCACAAAAGATTTGTAAACTAGTTTAGAGAGAATGAGATATAAATATCCACCAAATCCAATTTCAATTCCTTATGTAAATATCAGTTCAAGATGGCAACCCGAACATGTGGCAGATTAGTCGATGGCCATTTGCCAATTATGTGTTAGCACTCAGGAGCTTACACTGCAGAATTCGAGAGAGACTCTCAGCATGGTGGGATGGAGTTAGTTTTGTCAGAGTTGAGCTTTGAGTGGCCTCAGCTGAATAAGACATAGATTATAGGTCTTTAAAAGGGCTTTTTGAATTGCACAAAACTGGGCACTAAAAATAAGACATCATGTGGTCCAGCAGGTGTCAGGAACTCTGAGGCTAAGTGGCAGAACATGCAGAAGACAACTTCCCTTCTTTGCTTTCTCTACATCTACAGACACGTCCTTTCTTTCTTGCGATGGACTGGCTGCTGGTCCTCAGTGTCTCGATGAGCACGGCCTACTGTTCTTATTTTTTGAATTACTTGAGGAGCATGCAGATCTTTCCTAAGTGTTTTCAAAGGGTTTTGCTGTTTATTTGTCACTGAGTTACAAGATGAAATTGTCAAGTACGGGAAAGCTTTAAGAGTTCACATTATGGCCGGAGATTTAGCTCATGGGTTCCGGCATCTGCCTGGCAAGTGCAAGGTTCCTAGTTCAATCCCTGCTATCATGCACCATAATGCCGGGCATGGTGGCTCATGCCTGTGATCCCAGCACTCGGGAGGCAGAGGCAAGGAGGATTGCTGAGTTTGAGGCTTGTCTGGTACACAGTGAGCTCAGGGGCAGTCTGAACCACAGAGTGAGACCCTGTCTCAAAAAAAAAAAAGTTAACAACATTAAATATGTGGTGTGTTCAAATAACTAAATCAGTTTCTCCTCAGTACGCAGAATGAGTGTGATTGTTGATCTAACGAAATATATTCAGTCTTTTTGACAGGAAAGTGTCTCTGATTGGGGAGAGGAGAGATTGAGACACTGGTAGTGCTTTCCCTAGATGGAAACACAAAGATTTGAGAAAAATAGGTAAATTGTAATTAGCAGTAGCTTGTAACTGATTAACATTGTGATGTGGGAAATAAGGAGAAAGTAAAGAGTTGTTGGTGTTCCTGTAACTACCTTTGATCAAGACGGAGAGCACAGATGGACAAACAGACAGGGGGAGAAGAAGAATTACAAACTTGGGGAAAGTAGAACTTGAACTGCTGAAGATGACGCACATAGATCATGTAATGGTCATGGGTCTACATGTTCTCCTGCGGGAGGAAGCACCATGGTAAAGGTGCCAGCGCCAGAAAGGATGGGCTGATGGGCTCCGTGGAGCATCCAGAGCATGAAGCATCCAAGAGTCAGAACGGAGAGGCTAGAAGGTATGAGGCTAGGTGAGTGAGTTACATGAGAGTCCAGGGCGTGGGCCGTTGTGAGAAACAACAGAGAGGACATTCTCTCTCCATTCCTCCGTCCGTCTGTCTGTCTGTCTGTCTCTCTCTTTTAGTTTCTTGAAACAGGGTCTTGCTTTGTAGTTCAGGCTGGTCCTGAGCTCACTATGTAGCCCAGGCAAGCCTCCAATCACAGCAATCCTCTTGCCTCTTCCTTCCGAGTGCTGGGATTACGGGTGTGAGCCACCATGCCGGGCACTGTGGTATGTGGTACCGAGGATCGAACTCAGGACCTTGCACTTGCCAGGCAGATGCTGGAATCACTGAGCTAAATCCCAGGCCCAGAACATTATCTCTTGACCTCCAAGTAAACCATGTCCATCATTCTGAAATTCAAGGAATACGTTTCTATGACTTCGGGTTCACTGATTATCTATTTGTGCCTTTGCTGTCAGCTAATATGATTCTCTCCAGTCTCTTATTCATTTACTTCAAAATTAGACTCCACCCTGGAAATGCCTTTGCAAATTAAATCATCCTCTTTGCTTCACTTCTGACTTTCAGTTACTTGCATTCTTGGAATTGTGCCAAGTAAGGGTTCAGCCTTTAACCAGAGAACCAGAGAAAGTGTTCTCAATAAAATAACTCTAATTAGGAGTTAACTGAAAAGATTTGTAACACTTTAAGAGTGATTCTGGTAGAAGTTTAAAGATCAGCATGTCTCCACATGGAGCTGCCCCCATTCCTTTCTGTAATGAGGTCCCTAGACTGCTAGTCAAGAGAACTGGTGTCATGGTATGTCTGGATTTCAGCACTCAGATGCTCTTATGTGATAGACTGCTTTCTACGTATGATTAAGAAGACTGTTCTGAGCAAAGGGTATAGCTCAGTGTAGAGTACTTGCCTAGCACTATCAAGACCCTGGGTTCAGTGCCCAGTACCAACAAAGCAAAACAAAACAAAGCACCAAAAACCTACCCTTCCGTGCCTGTAAGAGTGAATGGAAAACCATTGAACAAACTGAGGTATTAAAAGAAATGACAGAAGAACCTGAAATACTTTCTAATATAGCACTGTAAAATGGAGTCAGGATACATCACTTTTCATGATCGATTTTCTTCGTTTGTTTGCCTTTGCAAAGATTAAAATGTGATGAACCAGGGAAAACTATAGAGAAAATAGATTTTTGCTGAATGTTAGGGAAGTGCTCTAATAAGTAAGTGATATAAAACTGGAGGGAACTGCTTCTTCTGAGGCTCTCCCCTATCCCTGAAATATTCTTGCCTGAAATATTCTTGGCCTGTTCTGGGGGATGTTGAGTGTTAAAAGTTTTCATCTGGGTTCACATCATCGGGTTACTCAAGGGACCTCTAAGAGTATAACTTCAAATTCCACAAACCTGTGACTGCTTGGCTATAGCATGAATATTCTTATTGGCTGAGCAAATATAATTGAAACAGTACATATTTGAGGAAGTCAGAGTTTCTGTGCCTCGGGGTCAGTTTTCCTAAATATATTTTTAAGATACAGAACTGTAGGTTTAGATATAAAGCAGTCCCAGAGATTATGGAGATTGAGATAATGTGTTCTGGGTGCCGAGATCAGGCTGTTATCTAACTTGCCTACCTTTTTAAAAAGTGGGTAGTGCATAACTTCTTCTCATCTCCTTATTTATTTAGAATGCTGCTATATTGCAATACATCAAGGACTCGAGTTGCCATCGCCTATTATTTGCACATTCTTGTGCAATTGCATATTATTTCCAACTTTTCTCTCTGTGTATTTTCCTTCTCTTTACCAGCTCCAACCTTGTGAGCTAATTTGGTCATGGTCATTTTTTTCATTCCTTTTAATTTAATCATACCATCAGCTCCTATGCACATAAAAAAAAAAACTTTTTCTTCAAAAGAATGTGCATTTTAGGGAGACTCAGAAGTCTTACTATTTTTCAAAATACCAATAACAATTCATTAATTAAATTAAGTCATTTTTAAACACTCCATAAACATTTATAATGTGGCTTCCATGCATTTATAAAATTATGAATTTTTATGCATTTGGTCAGTCATCTGTTAAAATGACTTGGTAATTGTAGCATGTGTTTTTGAACAGTGAGATTTTAATGCATTTTAGATTGTTTGGCAAAGTAAGTTTAGTTTGTCATTATTCTTTAAAGGTCATGAGACGTGAGTGGTTTTCCTCTCTCTTCTTTCTGTTTTCTTTTTTTGGATTTGTGAAGAAATGAAATTCCAGAGCCTGAGGTCTTCCTGAAAGCTGCCTTATCTTCGGTTTTTAAAGGTTACATTTGGGAAACATTTGTAGACTGTCCACATTGCTCTGAGCCTGTGGGAAATAATGGACCCAGATATTTTAACTTTTCTTAGAAATTTTATGCTCTGGTTACTGAGATTTCGTAAACTGGATTACACATAGATTGTCTCTAACCATCTTGGTTTGTGAATGGAACAATTAAAATTGTTCAAGGCAGTTTTCCTTATAGTTTTGTTATGGAGATCTGAATGTAGGTTTCTGAGAAGTAACCATATACAGGTTTTATGAGACTAATTATGCAGAAGTATTATTTTAAGCACAAAGGGAGCTCTTTATACTGCTTTTTATCAAAATATATTTTACTTCGATTGAATTTCCTGAGGTTTTGCAAAGATTTCTGTTGAGCAACATCATCTTTCACCACATAAGCAACTAAATGCAGATGACAAGTGGAAAATGTATCTGGTATTTGGTTTGTGAGTTCATACTCACTTTTGCCTATTTTGGTAGAGTATTGGAGGTGACTCAAGAGAACCCATTTAAGAAAAGATTCGAACAGAGTAACAGAAAACAAAGGTAGCCTAGAAGACCCATGAGGAAAAATGAGAATGTGCAAATGTAGATGGTAGGATCAAACTCAATAATGCAATTTTGTTTATGAAATTGAGTAAGAAGAGAATATTGTTTTGCTAGAATTTCACTGTCCACAAGGGGAAGGATAAATAAAACCACACACGAACTCTCAAGCAATATTTTTCATTTTTCAGTCAGGACACAGATTGCTTGCATGGATTTTCATACAGCAGCTACTAAAAAAATACAGTACTCAGTCTCAGCAGCTTGCCTGTGACATGTTTATAGCAGGCTTTTGGAAGATGCTTACTGTAGTAACACTTAACATAATAATCCCAGTCACTCTGAATGAGCCTTTGCTATAAACCACTTGGTTTTGTAGGCATGATTCCATTTAGTTTCACATCTGTCTTCCGAGGTAAGCACTATTGTGATTCCAATTTTAAACGTGAAGAAGCTGACAAGGATTACCTTGCCCAGAATCCACATTAGTAGTAGTGACTCCTGGCACCCTAAAGCCAGAGTCTGCAGGCTTGAGCACTTCTCTAGTAAAGAGTAAAATTTAGGGGCAGTATTTCTGTTCTAGAGTCCCTAGCAAGAAATAATTTCATTCATAAGGAAGTTTTCAAATATTTAGAATTTCAAATGGCAGTGTTGTCCCTATTTAATGAGAAACTGGTGTGTTCAGAAATTTATCTCTTTCAAATTTGCAATCAAATGGCTATGGGTGGGTATTTGACAAAGTGAAGCAGGCTTCTGACGCCTTTCTGTTACCATTATTTGTGAAAAGCATTCAGCTGTTGAGATATTACATTTGATTGGTCAAAAACTGATGGGACAAACTATTCCTCTTTAATAGTTTGAACAGTTGCCTTATAGAAGAAGTGAAGCTTACTCATTTTACCTATGTGGGGCAGAACTAGGACTAATTGTTGATTACCTGATGGCAGCTTTCTACTGAAAACAAAGAGCAACCTACTTGTGTACCAACCTGGCCAAGAACAGAATGTGTTCCCATGGGGGCTGCGATGATTTAAAGACTTGAGGGAAGACTGAGCGTGCAGTAGAGGTCTCTCCAGGTGGGACTGATTCCGCTTCCTACAGCCCACCATGGCCTCTTCCTTTCATTTGGATACCTGACTCAGACCGGTACACTTTATCTCAGCAAAAGTGAGCTGTTTTCTTCATTATTATAACATAGATGGTTTTGAAGATCAAATGACTTATATATTCAAGTACTATTCAATTTCTTAAATGTTCTTAATTTTTTTCTCTTGTTAATCACTATTAAACTATTTGATTCCTGTACTTTGTGAAGTGACACTATCAAAGTTTTACATTTGGATAACTCCAGAGGTAAAATATAGAATTTTAAATTAATTGGAAATTCTATTTACTTACTTTTTTCCCATTCTTCCTTAGTGCTAATAAAGATTGGTAGGGCTGGAGGGTTAGCTCAGTGGTTCCGGCGCCTGCCTCGCAAGTGCAGGGTCTTGAGTTTGATCCCCGGTAACCA